>JAXGGA010003687.1:0-98552 GCA_038373865.1 Uloborus plumipes | reverse complement strand
TGGTACGCCTTTGATAAGATGAAGCTTGATCTTAAGAATGCTTTCTCCTTCTTGGGAAAATAAATAAAGTTAGATGGGAATGGCAGAGCTGAGTCTAGGTCAATTTCTTTTGCAAGCAACATTGCGAAGATATCCCAGCTCAACTCTACGTTAATAACGCTTCCCGTTTCCAGTAAATTCTTCATGGAGAAATAAGCACTCTTAAGGTCAGGTCTGATCTTACTAGATTCGTACATACCTTAAATCATTCTGTAAATCCACATTTAAGCACTGCAGAAAATAAACTGTTGTATTTAGTTTTATACTGGCTGCCGAGGTTGCAATTTAAAACCGTTAAATTTCATTGTAATGAACTGTAAAACTCGCAATTTTACCATTTCGTATAATAGAGTCAGAAATTTTACAGTTTATTGCCGCAAAATTTAGCTGTATTATACGGTAAAAACAACAGTATAATAATGGCAACCGAGATTCCAGTTTAAAAATGTAAAATGCACGGTAATAAACTGTTAAACTAGTAGTTTTACAGTTTATTACTGTAAAATTAGTAATGTTACAGTTCAGTACTGCAAAAGTAGCAATTTTACTGTTTATTACCATAAAATTAGCTGCATTACTGTTAAAACAACATTCATTTTTTACAGTGTGTAAATCGATATTTAAAAGTTAGACTAGAGATCATCACACATTAATGAATATTTCAATCATTTTTAATTACTAGACCAGAAATAAATATGTACACAGTGAATAATTTATACAATAAACTGCATGTGTATTATTAGCCTTAAGAAAAAGACAGACAAAAATGCTCACAGCTGCAAATAACTTTAATCAGATACATCTGTTGATATGGGATTAAGCATAACAATACTGTTTCCGATCGCTACGAGATAAGGGGGTGCGACAAAAACATTTGAGCAGAAAACTACACTTAGAAAAACAAAACAGAACACACGAGGCAGTCAACTTGTACGAAGTGCAACGCTGCAAGTATTTCACTTTTTTTTTTTCCTGAAGTCTGTACTGTCTTGTCAGAGAGCAAACACTTTTGTCCACCTAACACGAATTGGAATTCCAATTTGGGATGCAGAAAACGCGCCGTGGTATCAAACGTATTTACAGTGAGTTATGCAGTATTTCTGTGATTATCATAATGCATAGATTTACGTGAAAAATAAATAAGGAATTATCAATATAACGGAAAATGTGTAATAATGAGTTATGCAGTATTTCTGTAATTGCCATAATGCATGGATTTACGTGAAAAATAAATAAGGAATTATCAGTGTAACGGAAAATGTGTTATGTACCTCGAGCTCAATACATTTATTTTTTTCTGAAGACATTAAGATTTAGCACAAAGACATTAAATATAATAATTATTTTACTGTCATTTAGTGATATTTTTCTGTTCAAACAAAAATATATTTGACTATACAATTGATTCTTATTTTAATTATCAGCAATTTTGCGCACTGAACAGCATTTTTTAAATTAAGTAGCTTGATAAAAGTTGCTCTAATAAATATCTATAATCAGTTCATGTAACTGTTATAAGTAATATCTATATATGCAATCATTTGAATTTTAAGCGACAAAGTTGAAAAAGAAAAGTAAGCCATGTTTGCTATTTAAACCGTAATAAATATTAAATTTCGTGAAAAATAAAATCGTCTAATTATCAGTTGAATAATTTTAGTTCAGTATCTGCAACAGAAGCAATGCATGAAATTCACTCCTGAAACGTCACCCTCTTAGAGCAGAAAAGTGTTTAGAAGTGCTTGAATGTATAATCAAATTTTCCCTGTAGTCTTCTGATTTCTCCCAAATTGGAATTCCAATACAGGACCTTCTACAGTGGGTCAAAAACAGTACGTCAAACTGGCAAGTGGAAAGTGTTAGAGTAATGATAATGATAATAATATAATAATAATAACAGTTTCTTCACACTAATGGTAATAGGGGGTTTGGTGTTCAAAGCACTAGACTCCCTAAAAGTGAACCTTTTTCTATGGTAAAAGCAACACAAGTCAACAAACAAGCAGCGCGATTGAACAATGAATAGTTTCTTCATGAACCTCCAGGGTGCGACACCGCAGATTTTGTCTCTTTGATGCCTTGCATCCGCATGGCCACGGTCAAGATATATTATTTCTTCAATTTCAGGCACATTGAAGTGTCCATTTTGTTATGAAGATATGCACTGGGTAATTTTAATTCTCCTTTCATCAAGGTTTCAGTTCTTTTCTTTTGATCACGAAAGCGTTTTGCAATGACCGTTGGAGAGGACCAACTTATAGACACTCAAGTGTGATATGTCCTTTCTATGATTCTTTTTTCTGTGTGTTTGAATGTCCACTAGATGGCACTCATATCAGCACCGGCCGATAGTTGATGATGATAAGTTCCGCAGGTTACCCGCATTTTCGATTTATACAGACATTGGGCAATCTGAAATGAAAAACACATTATGTTAGACTCCCAAAAGCATTTTCAAAAAACACATTCGTTTAAACAATCTCAATTGAAATAATACAACCAACTGTGCATGTGGACTGAAGTTAGTTAGTGCCTTCAAACTCTCAACTGGGTAATAAATGTTACCGTGGCTGTATTTTAAGTCTACATATAGTTAAGTTATTAAAACCTATCTTCACAATTTCCTAAGTGTTAGGTATTGTAAAGTAATACTATATTTTACCAAACTTCTTTCTTACCGCAAACTATATTCTCCACACCTTCAATAAGAAATTGAGTGTAATGCTGATTTTACAACAGCCGAACGTTTTTAAAGACTTAAACTCTAATTTGTTCAATCTATCGAGCCTCGAAAATCCTTCAACAAACAATTTCGAACTTTATATTTTCAAAGTAATTTGACCAGCTAATAAAGGGAAAATTTTTTGGCGGCAGGTGAATTGGTCACGTTTATGGATGGAAAAACTTCTGCAAATGAACACTTTTTTTTTTTTAATTCTGAAACTCCTCCACCTTTCCTGAGATTTCATTCTGCAATCCTAAGAACATACAGTTGATGGTGCATGCAAAATATAATCAAATTAGTTGCTAAAAGGCGGCATCAGTGGGATTGTGTTCCCATGCTGTAGTACATTCATTTGAAACTGCCTTGCATCCAATTAGGCAGTAAGAACATTACTCAATCCAATTAGTTGCCCTTTTATACTTATAAATACCCTACCTTGAATGTCCCTGTCCATTAGTTTGAATCATAATGCGAAGCTGTCATATAGCAGGGACTTTCTTATTTTCTTTTAGAACATTTGAAGTCACCAAACAATTAGTGTGTATTTATTTATTAGTTTATTGATGAAAATGGTTGAGAAAAATATAATTGTACAATGTTGAGATGTATTTGAAAAAGGGATGTTTTTGAAAGTGAAGTATAGCATAGTAAAAAACTTGTGCCATAACACCGAATAGAATCTCCCATAATTTTTATACGTTCTTTACTTTTACGAAAGAAGCAGCTGCTACGGTATGAAATGTAATAATATTTTTTTTTCAAACAAACAAAAAAAATATGTATATAATTAACGTAAAGCATGATTAAAAATGAAAGAGAAATCTCAATAATAATTAAAGGCGGATAATTGTTATTATAACTACAATATATTTTAATCCAATAATTATTGGTATAAGTTAAAATTATTCCAACAGCTACTGAAAATACTGCGCTATTTATGTACCAAACAATTGAACAAGACGTTGTGTTTTTAAAAATAAATACTACAAGTAAACGCTAAGTTGAATTTTATTTTATGTGCATTAAAGTTTAAAAAATCGCTTAATAGTATTTCTCAAATATTTAATATCGCAATGACTCCATCATAAATGCAAATCCTTTGCATATTTTCAGTGACACTCCATAAAACATATATTTATGGTTCACAAGGCCTATCAGCAGTTCCATTCATTTCTTTATTTTAGCAAAAAAACTCTTTCCAGCAAAAGAATGGACGCTTCAATCCTCCCCCCTCGCATTGTTGTAAGGGGTTATTCTAAGAAAAGAAGAGCTCCCTTATATTCACACTTCCCCCGATTCGAAAATTCTGTCGCAACCTCCGACGAACACTTGTCGCTCCGAGGCCATAATCTATCATAAAAAAGCAGAAATCATCGAGCTCACAAAAAAGGCAAAATAGTGCACTTTTTCACCGGTGACAAGATTCCAGTCAAAAGACCCTATATTCAAATTACCCCCACCTTGTGATGAATGTAATAAGTTCCTACTTCCGGTGGACCCTTTAGGTACTTCCTGTTCGCCACAATGGCACACCACCTTCTCAATGGATTCAACCACCGCCATAGCTCTGGGCAGTGGCACCCTTTAAAGACATGCAAGCCAACCTTTTTTTCAAGCGGCTTTTTGCTTTTTTTAATGCATGTGAAGCTATTTTTCTCCGCTTGCTATCGTGAACATAAATGTGGACAGCCAGTCTATCTTGCCGCTTTACAATCTTTCCGTAGATATATACACGTTCTTCTCGGTGCAGAAACGACCACTTTTTGTTGGTTTATTTCGCTTCCATTGCTATAGGCATCTATGCTCTTTCCTATCTAGGGAGGAAAATATATACGCTTTCTTTGCTTCTTTTTCTTCCCTTTTAGAAAGGTAAAAATGTCAAAAAAGTTGATGTCATACAGGGGAGTTACACAGGAAAGTTTGATGTTTTGTGTTTACATAAGATCTTCGCCGTTTCCTACAATTTATATACATGTATACATGCGCTGGCTTCCATTTTAAAGAGAGAAAAAAAGTGTCAGGAAAGCATTGTCGTTTCGGGCTATTATTCATGCATGCTTTGTTGGAAGAAATGATTCGCGGGCTATGTAGGGCACGTGCCTTTTCTGGCTACTTTTCTGTTGAATGAGAGTTTATGGTGTAAAATGGTTCGTTTACAGCTAACTCTGTTAAAACTTGACGTGACTGGAAGTAAAAATAGTTTTTTTTTTTTTTTAGTGCATGTTAATCATTGTATTTGCATTTGGTTCGGTTGCATATTCACAGGTTTTTCGGGTATATTTAACGAAAGTCAAAGTTTAAAAATATTTGCTGATTGTAGAAAAATATTTTGCATTTAAAAAATTTCCCATTCATTTAATTTGAAGTTCAATGAGAGATCGAAGTTTTAATTTTCATCTTTTTTCAATTCTTAAATTATACATTTTTAACCGAGTTATTGACTTACTTAGGTGGCCCTTAATTTAATTTTCCAGGTAACATTTATTGCAATTTCATCCCAGTAAAATTTTACACAATATTTGGTCTAACCACCGAATTCGAGTAGGTCATTAGCACGAAATTCATAAATGGACTTTTGTGTTTGCTTATGTGATATTTTAACTTATTTTTATTTTTATTTTAACGGTACGGACATTTTACGTGTGATGTCTGATGCTTTATGAATTTGCTTCTAGATCAAAGGAAAATAATTAGAAAATAGTAAAAGCCATGTTTGCTAGAATATGATCTTGGGTTCACTGGATTGTCTTAGACACAATTTCATATTTAGTACTTATGAATTTCTGCAAAACAATTCTAAAATTATCGGTAGTTTATATCTATTCATACAAATAAAATATATGTGTGCGTGTGTATTTTTATGAATATTGTGACGCGTTTCTAAAAGAAACTTTTACAACTTAATCCTTTCAAACAGCACGTTCCATTTAGTTTTTCCTTTTGTTCGCCCCTCCCAATGTTGTCTCCATCTTTCTCTCTGGAAATAAATGTTTTGTCGGTTTTTTTCCGAAACAATATTTCACAGACTGATGTTTTCAAGGGGGGATAGAGTCCACACGCAAAGGGCTTTCAAAATGAAAACGTCGTGAGCCGGGCACACAGTTGTCACATACCTGCTTAACGCCCAATAATCGACGACGAGTGTCATTAGCTCACGGACATTAACGCTCATTTCACGGCGATTCCTGCCATCCATACATCACGTCGGACGTGAATTTCCGACTTTTACAACTCTTCGTCCCGATTTCGGCTGGTCGTTACGTTCCTTTTTATTCCGACGGAAAAATTCCTTTGAAAAGGGTGGTGCCACGCCCTTCTCGAGGAGGAAAAGTCATTCTCCCGTTCCGGAAAAGGGTTCCGACAATTAGCCATTATTTTGGGGCCCTCAACACTTCCACTCAGGGCCCATCGTTCATCGGTGCCCCCTTCGCGTTTTCTCCGAGCGCCCCCCTTTTCCGAAATAGATGTCGAGAAACAATGGCCTCTGACGAAGGGGTGAGTCGGTTGCCGCTGCAACAGGAGTTGCGAATGACTGGTAGGGATTGAGGAAGCGAGGGGTCGGGGCCTAAGTGTGAGAGGAAAATAATTAACTCTGGCTCTAATCAGGGGCGGACTGGCTCCCCCATGAGGGCGCCAACCCAAACCTTCAAAGGGCACACTTCAAAATAGCACCCCTCCCCCCACACACATTTTCTTCGGCAATTATCTGCAAGGGTCTCGTTTTTTTTTTTTTTTTTTTGCCGCAAAATTAAGTTTGGTATAAATATGTTGCAGAAGAGTGCTTTGTCGCACTACTATTCCTATATAGATTGTATGTGCTTTAGAACTTACAACACAAATGTGTAATCCTGTTCCTATCTTCATTGTTTGTAACACTTTTTATACACAATACGATTAATTTTAAGCAAAACACAATTTTTATCTTCTTTTTATCTCTTATTTTTAGCCTTTTTTCGTTATCCGCGATACCCGTGCCACCCAATTGCGCGGATAATTGGGAGTATACCGTAGTTAAATTATAAGTTAAACCTGCATAATAAATGGGTGTGGGTGAGTATGCTTCTTATACAAATCCACAGTTTGCGCCGGATCTTTACCAAATTTCGTACTAAAGTCCTTACCTGCTCAGAAATTCACATTGAAGATTTTCGGAACATCAGAACTCAAAAAAAAAAAAAAAAAAAAAAAATCCAAAGAGGTCTAATTTAAATTTTGAGTCATACTGCCTGGTTAGCCAGTTTCGTAGGATTATATTGGGGAAATAAAAACAATAAGTTTCCGTCGGATCTTTGCCAAATTTGTCACAAAGATTTTTCAATACTCAGAAATTTCATATGGATGGGGAGATTAGTGTGTTTAAAAAAATCCGATAAGGTCTCGATTTAAATTTTGAAATAGCTATTCTTTCATTTTGGCGTGAAATTGTACACAATTTTTTCTTTTATTTGAGTCTGATTGGTGAACATGCGTCTTTTGGCAAAACTTTTATTTTCACGGTAGACCGTGCAATGCCTGAGAAAACAGATAGTAATATAAAATGACGATGTTTATTCCTCTCATTTCTCAATGAAAGTTATATTTTTTACGAGCGTGTTACATTCTGAAATGTTTTACTTACTCTCATGCAGGGTCTTCAATAAAGCGTAGATAATAATAAAAGCAAAATTTGGATAAAATCATGTTTATTAAATTGAATTAAGGCTAAAAAGATGAAATCCTTTAAAATAATACACCAATAAATAAAACTTTCTGTTCACAGTAATACATCTCGCTCTATTTTAAACGCGTTTATTTTCATTAAAAAATTAAAGTTACTTCTTTAGCTGCAATTTCTTTGTCCTCTGGTGCTTAACAAAAATTGCATTACTTATTTGTGATTTCTGTCAAACGTTTTTAAAAATTCTAGATTCTGTATTCTTAAACAAATTAAGAATCTGACCTAACTGTTATGAGTTAAACCCTCCAAAACCATTGCTAGTACTTTCCAAACTTATCTCTCATTAGTCAGATAAGTCATGTGAATTCGGAAGTTTAAAAAAAAAATAATTTTCATAATTTGCGAGCCCTCCTCATTGTGTTAACCTTTTATGCACTGACGGTACTCAGAAGTCCTGCTTTTATTAAATTAGTATTATGAATCCAAAATGGCTGTAATCATGCTGAAACTTTTAAGTACCACTCCTTGTACTTTGCTGAAAGGCCAACAGATGGTACCTGCGATCGGAAACAGTTTTCTTGGGGGCCCTAAGGCATAGGAGTCCTTAGAACCCCAAAATTTTCAAAAAATTTTTACTTGATAAATATGTTTTTTGATGTATTTTCAACTAAAAAAACCAAAAAAAATATATGAAAAATCATGAATAACTTAATTCAGTACATAAAGGGTTAAAACCGATCTTGTAAAACAATAAAAGATCGTTATAATGCACACGATGGAACACGTATATAGATTTAAATAAAATACAATTTTAACCATTATTCACAAATAAATGGGCTTCATAACAGAGCTTCATCCTGCACTAAATGGTTACATATTAGCTGTTGTGCTTAAAATGCAGAAATTGGTTTTTTCAATTTATTGTTTACCTCCGAAAAATTGTGCGATTTATAAAGAATTATGGTGTGCGTATTTATAGACTCAGCGGTTTAAGGGTATTATCTGCTGTATTTTTACTTACTTTCTGCTGTTTTGATGATCCGCTTAATATTAAAATGCTCATAAAAATAGGGAGGAGCCAGTCAATCAACTACACAATATTCAGTAAATCATTATTTAATTTTATTTTAGGCAAAACTAAACATTTTTGTCGTAGTACACGTTTTTCAGTGCAATACAATTCAATTGCTTTCTCATATCATAAAAATACCTGTCTGAAGAATCTTTTGCCAACCGATCTCTCTGACCAGCATCACCACATATGAATTCATAACCTCAGTCAAGGTAGATTGACACTTTGACTTGAGACACACACACACACACACAAAAGAGAGAGAGGAAAACGCACAAAAATAAGAGCGCTCGCTTTGGTTTAAGACCATACTACATATCCTTTTGAGGTACTATGAATTCAAAGTTTACTTTTTGCGCTACTCATTTGAACCTTGTTCTGAAACTTTTATTAAGTACTTCACACGCTTCGAGTAAAAAATTAAAAAAAAAAGAAAAAAACACCAAAGGAGCACAGGTTTGAAGGCGCAAAGACGGATAGCCTAGAGGAAGATGTTTTTTTTTTTTTGGTTAAAGGTCCACCTTCCAGACTACCTATCACTGCTGGGGGGCGGGTGGGGGGCAATGAATTAAAGTGAATTATAGCACATTATTAATTATAATCTCCTGCAGCAAACTTTTATCGACTGTTTCATTCGCTTCGAATTAAAAGAAGGGGGGGGGGGGGCATCCAAGTCAACTAGATTCGATAGTGCAATGATACATAGGCCGGAGGGTGCTCACTTTGGATAAAGACCCCCCCCCCCCCCCGTCTGGACTGCCTTGTTTCATACCCTCCGAAAGTAAGGTGAAAAAAAACGAAGGCGCACAGGTTCGAGGGTGCAAGGGCGTACAACCTGGAAGGCGCTGATTTTTTTTTTTGGCAAAGATGCCCCTTTCCAACAACCTATCACGTCTGTGATACAATAAATAAAAGTTAATTATAACAGGTACATTTTTGTGTTTAACCATTTTCTTCAATTTTTTATAGATTGCTTTCCGTGCTTCGAACGTAAAGATTAAAAAAAAAGGGGGGGGGGGGCTTTGTTCGTCACGGCGCAAGGACGCACAGACCAGGGGGCGCTAACTTTGGATGAGGTCCCCCTTAAAGACCACCTATCACTTCTGGGGTACAATAAGAACTGCCTTCTAATAACGCTTATTGACTACTTTTTACATGTTCCAAACGGGTAAAAGTAAAAAATAAGTAGTTTTTTAAAGTTGAAGGCGCACTGCAGTGGGGGGGGGGTGCTGTTCAAACTGTTAGGGGTTGCTTTCAAACCTTTAAAATTAAAAAAAAAACCCAAAGGCGCACACGTTTTGAGGGTGCAAGGGCGCACAGGCCGGAGGGCGCACCTGCCCTCGGGCAGGTGGCCTCTACGGCCAGTCCGCCTCTGGCTCTAATTGGTAACGTTTGTGACACAATCCAAACATTGACATAAAAAGACATTGAAACACAGTAATTATTGATATTAAAGTTTTTGCTAAACGTTGAAATGATTTTTTCATAATCAAGACATTAGAAAATGTACAATTAAGGCATTAAAATAAATACTCAGTTTTAAAGAGTTTGAAGGGTCATTAAATAAAATATAATATTTTTCTTTACTACCTTATTTCTTTCCTCACTTTTCAAGGGTTTGAAAGTTTATATTAAGTCATGGCTCCCCCCCCCCCCCGCCCCCTTTCAAATGGGTGTTAAGAGCTGAAATTGATTTGTCTGTGTCTAAATTCTCACGTAAACAATTTATTCGGAATTATCAAATTAGTTATAATTAAACATATTTGCAATCAAAATTTTTATTCAATTTTTTTTATTATAATAGTCTTATTATTATTAGTTTTATATATGTACTGGAGAACCATTTGATAAATCTTTGTCTTCAAGGATTCTTCAATGAGCCTAAAAATCTTTAATGGGTCATTATCTCGAAACGTGCTTAATGGATTCTTATTCCTGCCGTCAAGGAAATTTTGTTGATCTTTATGTTAAATGAAAACTCGTATCAATACACGTAATTTAAAACAGCATACAGAAACTAAAATTGTATTGAAATAGATATAGATGATTGGATTGATGTATTCTTAATTTGTATTGAAAATCATTTTCTAATTTCATGTATTCAAAAATACTTAACTAAAATTCACTTGAATATTTTCCAAATTCAATTGTTTAAAAAATATTTCCCAAAATACACTTATTTTAATAAGCATTTGAAGCCCTTGTATTCAAAAGCGGGGGTGGTGTGGGGAGATGTCTTGGGTTTAGCTGGGAATGTCCTGTATGTCATACGCGATCAGCTAATGCGTTCTTTAATATTTTCATCAGTGCATACTTTTCAAAAAATTCTAATCCTTTTGAGGATTCAAAAAATTGTCAATCCCTCTCAGAAACGAAAGACTAATTCTAGAGAATTCATTGTTTCTCCATTTCCAAGAAGCACCCTGATCTAAAATTAAAACCACCGATTTGGGAGCACCCCCCGCTCTCTGCTAGGGAAAAGACGCTTAATTAAGTATCCGTATTAATATTCTGGCCTTTGCTTTTGGCGAGCGTTTTGAGCGTCTTTCCCGCCGTGATGGATTGCATTGACAAGTTAGGTACTGAATGAAGCCCATTTCCAGCAAAGCAACAGCAGGAAGATAAAACGGCCGGCCCAGATTAGTAGCGGGAAAAGTTGTGCCGGGAAGGCTCCATATATCAGATAGACGCGGCGAAAAATAGTCCTCCATTTCTCTTTAGCAACGGCGTTTAGTACCTTTTTCACGAGACCATAAATCCAGCCGCATTGTTTCCGGACGGATGGGCAGGTCGGGTTTTTACTCCGAAAAGGTACGAATCGGGAATTAAAAATAACCCCGAGTTCTTTTTGGAAGATTCGCTCTTGTTTTTTGAGTTTTATGTTAGTTTTGTAATGGGGCTGAGTATTGGTTTGCCACCATTTCGTCACCTCACAGCAACAGTAAGAGATCTTATCCCAGCAATAACAGTGGGCCATCTTGTCTAGGGGTCAGAGGTGCCTGACTGCGGATGAAGAGGTTCTGAGTTTGAATCCCAGATCGGGCATGAATGTACTTTCTCTCTCTCCTGCCTTTGTGCTCTTTGTGTGAATGTGTTGCAGTGCTGCGAAGGGTTGCCTACCGTATAAACGAGTCTTTAGGGCATGTGTGTACTGTGGAAGTTAGACTTCACACCAAATAACGGTACACGATACAGTTGAAAAAGTAAAGAAGCGCACCCTAAATTGCCAGCCTATTTGACACAAGACAACAACAGTGCTTTGCAACAACCCTAGCTTTTCAAAGGCGACGATTCACAAACCTGGTTGATTCTCCAGGAGCTGACATCCATATTTTCATGTAGCACCTCTATTGGTGGATAGCCGTTACCACAGAAATTCACAGTGTAAATAGCGCAATGTGAAACCAAGTTAAAGACTGCTGTTTTACCATTGATTTTGACTCATCCATCTGAAATTTTTGGTTATGACTATTCTAGACTGATGACCCCAAAACAAGAGCGAAACTACCGCTTCTAGATGTCGTAATCAGACTACTGATACATGCTTATGTAGAATGTAGATGCTTTTCATTTTCATAAACAAATTTCATTTCTGTTTTCATAAACAAATCTTTCAGATAAAAACTTTCAAAACATTTTAATGACATTTTGTCAAGTAATATAAACCAAAAAAGCTTTGCAGTAACTTCTCATGTGATCGAAACGTTCTTCGTCAGAATAAGAAAATGCTTACCACCTACGGAAACAAAATATTGTGTTCATGCGTTTTTATTCCTTTTATTAAAACTCAGATATTAAAATGTTTTCCTCGTAAAATATAATTGCCTTTCATTCCAACATCCAGATCGCTCAAAAAGGGACTTTCGAACCTTTTTAGCCCGCCATGCATGCATTTGCGGAAAAGTTTTTCCTCATTTCGGTATCGATAATAAATGAGAGCTGAAAATGAAATTTCCATAAAATTTTTGCACTAATATGTGTCGGACCATAGTTATAACTCGAATTCTCGGGTCGTTACACCAGCAAAGAAAAGAAAGAACTGAGGGGGAATTGAGAGAAGGAGAGGATAAAAAAAAATAGTATTCGAATTCTTCCATATGCAAGAGCAGTAATTTGAACAAAATATGAATTTTACAGAAACGGAGAAGGATAAAAAAAATATATATAAGGATGCGAGAAAAGCAAGTTGGTAGGGGAGGAGGGGGGTGGGTTGGGATGACTTAGCAGCAACAGCAGCAGCAGCAACGACTGAATTGTCGATTTGCTCGTTACCGTCGAGAGAGAACTGTCATTAGTAGTGGTACAAGCTTACTGGGAAAGAAAACTTGGGGACTAACGGAACATTAAGCAATTTTTCTGCTGATGAAATTTTCGCAAACTCATTGCCGATTCTTAATGCGCTGCGAAATCGATGCCGAACTGGCAAACGAAAACGGCTTGCGCTCATTTTCTTTTGATCATTGTTGTGAGGAGGGGGGGGGGCGAAGAGGGGAGATGAAGGTTTTTTTCTCTCTCTCTCTCTCTCCACCTCCCCAGGATCTTAATTCAAGTTGCAGAGAAATGTGCAACAGAGATCGTGTTTCTTCAGTTAGCGTTCTTTTCTCATAGAGTCGCCTAATGGAATCCTGGTGACATGCTCTCGCTGTGAAAAGGTATGCTGCTAATGGAGTTAGGCCAAGTGATACTGTAATTTGATTTTCGAAATGCGCCCTTTTTTAAAAATTTAAAAGGAGTTCAGTTATTGCAAACATTACGAATAATGCTCAAGGGGTCAAATGCATTTTCAAATCGATTGCTTTTTAGCTGAAATCAGTGGCGTATCCAGGAATTGATTTTGGGGGTGCACATCGAACATCGACATTGTGATGAGAAAGGAAAAAAATCAGGAAATATGGTGCAACTTTAAAAACGCAGTATTTCGATTAAATTTTTTCTATTGAACGTTGCTCAAAGATTTTTTTTTTTTTTCACAAAAATGAATATCATGCAAGAACAATAAACATATTACGAAAAAAAATCTCAAGTCAAAAGCACTCAAGTCTTCATCGGAAAATTGATCGATCATTTAAAATTAAAAAAAAAATAGTTGCATGATAAAAAATATTTTTAAAGGTCCGAGATTACCAAAATGAAATTTTTTGTACATTGTGGTTTTTATGAAGTTTTATTTTATGATTATTTTTGTTTCATCAAAGATAAGATTTCTCTTAGCTTATATGCACGCATTTTCTCATGCATATTCTACAAAATGTACATTTGAACGACCTTCAGATGTTGGGGAACGTGGGGGTAAGATTTAAATAACGGTGCAAATTGGAATGTTAAAACATTTTAACTCTTCTGCGCCATCCACCTAGCAATATACCAACTATATTCTTAAGGCTATAGTCGATTGAACGATTGCGATTCAAATATAAATAAACTGAAAAATCAAAGGGAATATATACAACTCTTTTTCAAAATTTCATACACATATTGTAATATTTTGCACTTTCTGGAAAATTGTTTTTGTTTTTCAGCTATTACTTACTCCTTTTTTTTAAATCCCAGATGTGCTCATTGATTAATTCATTCATTCGCATTCCTTCATTAATATTTCAACTTGTTTATTTATTCATTTCTGATAAAACTTTTAATAATAAAATAAAAACTTTCGTTTCATCCCATGAGAAAAGAAAGTAGAAACTGATAACTTTTTTCCAAGGTAAAAATTTACTGCTAAAAGGAGCAGTAATGTTTCAATGTAAGTGTTAATATAAAAAACAATTTTTTTTTTTAAATGTGCGATAAGTTTAAAAAAAAAATTCAATTTGTCACATTTCGAAAAAAAATAGGCTGTTGTTTTGTTGATTTTTTCTTTACGATGAAAAATAATAATATGACAATTTGTTCAAAATAATCTTTAAAAAAGAAAAAATAAGAGGAGGAGCAACGCTTAAACACATTTAAATCATTTAAATAATCTGCAATTAATAGGAAGCTTAAACGTCTAACAATGTTTGTGAGAGGCGCGGGTACATCGCTCATTTTCCTCTTACATTTCCACAATTACAGAATAACAATTAGTTTTGCTTCTTATTGTCGAAAACAGAAAATAATATGACAATATTTCAGTGTCCATAAAGTATTTTTTATTGAAAAAACGTGAAGCATATTTACATGAAGGTTACATGTTTTTTCAAAATTCGGTGCCACCATTTTTTTTATAGTCTTACAAAATCTTGGGGGGTGCATTGGTCCCTTGGCACCCCCCTGGATACGCCACTGGCTGAAATGCATTTTATGTGTTCTTTTCTAGACGAAATTCAAGAAATTCATTTTCTGTGAAGAGACATTTTGTCTTTCTTGAAGAAAAAGCTATTTATCATAATGTATTGTAAGAATTGAAAATCAAAACCTAACCTGCAATATTAACGATTTTTTGAAACTGTCTTTGCTTTCAAATCATTAAATACCAGTTGATAGCATTAAATTCGGCTGGACAAAGAGTAGGAACGTTCGTACAGGGCAACCAGTGCACCGGTGACTAACCAAACGCGTTCTAATCGAAATACCGGTCAGTCAATCGTATATGAAAACACATTTTGTTTACTCGCTGCACTAACCACAGACAAAATCAAATGACATCATCAAATCAACCAACCCGATCGTTCTACTCGAACATACCCAGTAAGTCAGCCTAGTGGTTTTCTTTAACAAGTTTCTAGCAATGTTGAACTTGAAAAACTATGCATTTCTGAAGAAAAGGTTTGTGTTTCAGAAGTCTTTTAAGAAATTATTATTTCCGGTTTTTATTCTAGTTTCCCATGAAATGGTTCCTAACTCTCAAATTAATGTTTCTCTAGTTCATAAAAGCAGTAAAATATACTTGTGCAGAGCTTAGAGTTTGAAATTTGGGGGAAATTTATCATCTTTTGGGAAAAAACATAATGCCTTGCAACATATTAGGCAGATTACCTTTATTATGTCTTATACGTGACTTGTTCTAAATCTTAATTGTTTAGACACATTTTAGAGTTGACTTGCTGGCCTTAGATAAATAATAAAAACACGATCTTCGTCATCAATGGATCAAGCTTCTCTGTTACAATTGCCCATTAACAAATAGTTTCCGGAAGTAGTAATGCACTAATTGATTTATAATCTTTTAAAGTTTCTAAAATTTAGTTTCGAAAACATGAAAGGTATTGGTTTAAGATTTTCGAACTGTTTAAGTAGCGTTTCATTAAATAGTAGGTAAATGCGAAATATCTTACAAGAAATCAATTTTAAATTTTTATATTTTTAAAAACCGAGCATTAAACTTAGGTAAAACTTAAAAAAGAAATGGAAAATTCAGATACTTTAGCAAAATTTTTAATTGCACACTAATTTGCACAGAAGTAGAATATCGATTTCTAATTGATTTCCTTTCTAAATGTAAAGCGTTGCCATTACCTAAAGCTTTCTGCTAAGATAAAAGGAGCAGCAGAAGTTCCGAAACAAGGAAACTTATAATTCTTGTCTTTTACAATGCAGAGAAAAGCTGAAGCAACTGTTGTCTCTACCCCTTGATTAGCACAATAGCTGGAACGTCTTTATTACATCCCCTAATGATCCAGCTTTAACCCACAAAGAATTCGTTCAGAGAGCAATCCTCTCTTCAATACTCCCTACTTCCCACAGTGATTATTAATAAAGATTTCAACTCGGCACAACAAATAGGTGGTGTCACATGGTATGGGCACTTGTCACATTGCTCATTTCAAATCTAACCCTATCCGGGGCTGAGCCCACTAATCGCCCCGCGCAAACTATTAAGAGAATTTCTGCCGTCTTAAGCACTCCCAGTTCGTCTCCGATTTGGGGGGCGGGGGGAGGGGGTGCTTTTCTAATAATGCGCAGCCATTAATCAAAGATTCCACAAACAGCTTTTATGCGTTAATTAGAGCAACGGGAAAATTATTTCTTGATGTGCTTCTCTTCAGAACGAATGGCTGAAGGGGGCGGCAGGAAGCATGGCAAACATTAGGAATGCGATTTTTCCTTTTTTCCATCGATGACGCCAGGTGGCAAACATTTAATGAAATCTATGCAAATGCAAGGAATTTAGTTTGTGCTTTCTTTTTCTTCGTCGTAAATAAACATAATGCGAACTAAATGCAGGAGCGATGGTGGGAATTAAATAAAGATTCGTCGAAGTTTTCTCCAAGTTCTGTCGATTGTCAATTCCAAGCACGATCTCGTTTCTTGATAAGTGCTGCAATTTTCTGACTAATGGTTTGGTCTTCATTATGTTGTTTCGTAAGTTCTCTTTTCAAGAAATATGAACGGCGTTTTGAATTGAAGCGGATTGTATTTCAATTTCTACGAGTTGAATTACGCTCGCGATTCATGAAGAGAATGAGTTTTCCTGTTTCAAAGAAATATGATTAAAACTAATGGCTGGTGATAGTTTAGAAATAAAGTTTGCAAAAAGATTTTAAAGCATCTGTTCACTAATGGTCTTAATTATTGCAGAGTCTTGGTTTGATTTTTACAGTAATTAGTTTGTTCTGATTTACGAATAAAAGTCGAATATATGCTCATCTATTAGCACTTTTTTTTTACTTTCAAAACTAGGTTCTTTGTAACTCCAAAACACAAGTCTGAAATTTTTAATAACTATTTGGGAAATTTTTACGACGTTATTTGTTTATAAAAAAGGTAATATTTTTTAAACAGGTTTTGTAACTGCCATGTAATTGTTTAGTCAAAGTAAAATTAGAGCCATGACACTACTGGTCGTAACACCAATTGACATCATGTCTAGGATCGTCTTTCTCTGGTAAACGGTAGAATTAATAATAAATATAGCGATTGCACTTTGGTATAGTTATCTTCTGCGTCATATTATGCTATTATGCTATTGAGTATTATCAAAAATCACAAATCATCAAGCAGTGAGATAGCAACAGCAACAAGTATTGGTACGTCAATGGCTATTAAGGCATATTGTTCGTAAAATTAAATTTCTGTAAAATGTTTACTTTGTTACAGCTTTGCAAAAAAAGGGCTATTTATTATTTTCCTAAGTCTTTTGTTGCTGCTTATAGTGTCCTTAACTAAGCTTGAACCCTTCACTTATAACGGAAATATTTTACTAATACTAGTTTACTCTTGTTACACATACGTCGATAACAAAACTAGTAGCAAGAACAAGTGCGTTGTCGATTTTAGACTCCAGTAAAGGGTTCGAGTGAATAAAATACGAGTAAAACTTTGGATGTATTGAATCTAAGTACACCCTAATGCTCAATTTCAAGTTCTGTTGTTTGTTAAGTGCAGGAAAGACTATGAATCTTTTTTTTTTTTTTTTTGAGGACAGTTTTAGAGGAAGCATATAGTTTGTAAAAGTAAACTAATAAATAAGAACCTCTGTAAAATAGTCAATAATATTTGCAGTTTCGTAAAAAATGACGTTATTCATTTCAATAATTGACCTATTCTTTTATTGCCAAATCGTTTCGTTTATATTCAAAATCTACTAAACTACTTCAAAACTACTAACAATTAGTAGCACAAGTATCACCCAAATTTCGCGCTACCGACAATAGACGCGTGCATAGGTTGACGGGAGTAAAATACTTGTCCAGCTTTGGATGTACTGAATCTATCAAAGTCCATCCTGAAGTTCAATTTCATGCTCTGCAGTTCGTTAAACTAGACGAAGACTATATCAATCTAATTTTCATGAGGACAGTTTTAGTGGAAGCCTGGATAAACGCCTCCCTATTCTTCAGCGATTCCATCAGAATTCCTCAGTACAGAACCTTCGAATCAACCAGTACAAGACGGAACCACAGAATGGCCATGAAAAGACCCACCCCACAAAAGATGCCGGAGTGGCGGAATCAATCACGCAACGGTGTAGCAGTATCCTTGTCCCACAGCATCGTACGCCCGCCGTCACTACAAATGTTCATTAATCATATCGACGATCGTTGATGTCAAACGTTGCGGGGTTTTGACGGAAGGGGTTTGCTGACTTGCCACTTAACCAGGCCCTGGTGTGACAGATGCGCTTGAATAAAGGGGAGAATTAACGTTATTGTTCCAGGCATTCAAATGAAGATCATGATAAAAAGTGGAATATTTAGTTGGCGCTATGAGTCGACTTTTTTAAAAAGTAGTTTATAAATATTGCCTATACTCCAAATATGAGGGAAAATTACGTTCTTGTGAAACGAAAATTTACTGTGATAAAAAAAAAAAAGTAAACTTTGCAGAAAAAAAAAATATTTTGTTACATCAATAACAAGACGAAAGCATAAGATACGGTTACTCGAATGGTAAATCACTATTTGCGTTCATTTAAAAATTGAACTACCATTCCTTTACAGAAATAATAAATATAGTATCACTGCAGTCTCCCCCCTCCCCCACACACACATTTTCCCGGTTATACTACTTAAAATACTGAACATATTTCTATTTATTTATCTTTAGTTATCTATTCCAAAATTCAAGATATTTGAACAAGAGTAGAAAACCGAAGTAACTTT
Source organism: Uloborus plumipes (assembly GCA_038373865.1). Lineage (NCBI taxonomy): Eukaryota > Metazoa > Arthropoda > Arachnida > Araneae > Uloboridae > Uloborus > Uloborus plumipes. The sequence continues at coordinate 79,536 of JAXGGA010003687.1, read as the reverse complement.
TTGAAACACAGTAACTTATCAAAAGCATATATGTCATAGACAAGATGCATTTTATTACTTTGACAAAAAAAAAAGCACTGAGGCCGAAATACAAGGAGAAATTCGGATTATATTCAGAAAAAAAAAGAAAAAATAAACACTGAATTGCTAACCTTGCATTTTGTGTTCTGCCTCTGCTCTCGCGTTCCTTTCTCTTTCCAGCTCTTGGGCAAGAGATTCTGTGGGCAGAAAAATTAAAAATTAGTGTTTTAGAAAAAAGTTTCAGCTACACAATTTCCAATGCACTTTTTTCTCCAATAATAAGCAAAAAAGAAATTGTTACTTTTAAGATCTTATAGCATTTCCCGGCGTTACTCGGGTGCTTATTAATAAAACATAGCTAATTATAATTCTTTTTAACTTATTTCATACTAAAATGAAATAGGTGTGCCTTAAATTGATAATTCATTGTTAACCGTAATCTTTGTTGGAAAATACTCATACTTAGATGAATAAAAAACTTAAAAGCAATTTACTCTATAAATGCAAAATTGAAAGAAAATGGCCATTTTGAGACAAAAAAAACTGAATTTTGAGCTTTTTGGATTTTTAAAATTTTAAATTTTTTTCCTATTAACAATTTCCTGTATCAAGAAAATTGTGAATAAAGCTTTCTTTAAGCTGTATTTAACAACAAAACAGCAAGTGGAAAAAAACGCACATTAGAGAGCAACAGAACAAGTCGATGTTTATTTAAAACAAAACCTTGATCAATAAACGCTTTAAGGCACAATATTTGAAGAAGTTAATGCAATTCTTACGTTAATTTGCATTCTTATTTAAATAAAACATTTGCTCTCAAAGAACTCGTCTTCTGAAACAATCCACTGGCAAATTATTTCGTCACCAGATCCGGGGAAACTTCATACCGCATAAATCAAAACTCCCAAATAAAAAGAAACCCGGGCAGAAATTCTCGCTGAAAAGGAATGCCCCTTCCCTCAAATTGAATTTTCCCACCAGAATGCGCGGACCATGATAATTGATGCTTTTCTAATACACGTCTGAGCCTTTACCATAATAAGAAACAACTTTCCACATTTACTTAGGACGCTGAACTGTTCACTCGAGTGAGAAAATTAAATAAAAGGGATTTTTATACCCAACTAAGAAAGAAACAGAAGAAGAAAAAAAAAACAATAACGGCCAAATAAAAGATTAATGTTCGAAAATTTCTGGCCCCATTATTTAACAATTCCGAAGTCAGACTGCGGAGGAATTTTTTTGCTGTTTGCATTTTCTTTCTCTTTTTGGGGTCGTGTTTTTATGTCTGTACCGGGAGGGGAAGCCATTAGCAGGACACTTAAAAGGATATTAAATTTTCCAATTAGGAATGAGGAATTGATTTGGTATGCAGATCTTTCTCCCCATTTCTTCCATAAACCACTTCTTCTTGGGTAATGTGGATGGCATCGGAAGACACTGCGCGACTAAATTAAAGAGCTCCTGGCTTGAGAGGGGCCCAATAACCAACTGAGACGGTCTTAAATTGAGGTCATCAACACGGTGACTATGAATCTAGGCTAAAATCTGTGGCTAAAAATCTGTGTATAATATAAGAGGAAGTTGTTGATGTCTTTTAGAAATATAAAACTTTTTTTTAAATTAAAAAAAAAGCTTTTTATTGAATTTCTCAGCCGTTTACTTCAGTATAAAAAATCTTACATGTTTTTTCAAAATATTATTATTTTTAATTTAAACATCCTGAGCAGCTAAAAGAATTATTATTATTTTTTTTTTTACTCATGCACTTAAACCTACTATTTAGCAAACTTAGAAACGTATACTTGTGTTGGCAAATAATAAAAATTAAAGTCACTGTAAAGTAATTAACTTTTTCTTGAATTTAAACACCCACAAACGCATTTTCCTATTATTTATTTATATATTTTTTTAAGAATAAATTTATCTGTAAATATAGTACAGGATACAATTGATCAATCAGACATTTTGGCAAGTATGTCAAGAGGCTATTCTATCATTTTTGACTGTATTCAAGGTTATAATATTATATATCAAGGTTTTTAGGAAAAAAATCATAGTTCACTAATTAGTAATTTTGAAAATATTTACTGTTATTTTAAGGTCAGCGTTAATAAAAAAAAAGCTCTAATGTAGTACATATAACCAATGTTGAGGGGGGGGGGGAGAAAAAGCATCAATATGTCTTTCTACTTTTCCAAAATGATCATCCCTCCATACTCATTTAGGAATTAATATTTTCACCCAATGTTTAAGCTTTTATGCTTGTATTTTTGTTTGGTTGTATACTTTAGGCGTAAAAATAGCTAAATCCCTTTTCTCCACTTCTTGTTTTCTTTTTCATTTTATTTATTTATTTATGTATTTATTTAATTCAGTTATTTATTTTTCAAGAATCTGTCGAAATTTGAGGTAAAAAATCCGTCCTAATGTGTATGCTGCATAACAACCAAAAATTTATCACTTTGCATCCTATATTCCAAAATTCTCTACAATATCTAAGTTTGATGACGTATCCTAAAATATAATTCGAAAAAAATTTTGGCGAAGTTCTCTCCTAGAAATACTCCTCCTCATTTTTCTTATTACAAAAATAAAACGAATTGAATGTTTTATCCATATATGCTAAGTGTAGAAGCAGCAACTTTTTCTGAGTTACAGCTGTAAATTAAAGTGATTTTATCATCAATTTAAATTCCTATACAATCCCTTATACCTCTCCTCTATTCTCAGTTTTTCAAGTACTTTACAATAACTTCATATTTAAAGACAAGTGGAACTGTAAATCCTAATGCTTCTTAAGCATGAATTCAGAACTTAAAATAGATTCATTTTCCTTTTCTTACCGAAGTCGCCTATTTCTGAGGGGGGAGAAGGGCTTCCAATAATGAGATCAAAGCTGAAACAGAGAAACGAAAAGCTCGCCTCGAAACCGAAATAATTCTCGTGGGATCGAACGTGGTGGGAGAGTCAGAGATTAATATCATTTATTTTAGTTCAAGTGCAGGACAAAAGGGAAATCCAATACAAGATAGAGTGGATTATTGTTGAAGATTGAATTTTACTTAATGCCTCTATGAGTTTGTGAGTGTATCGTCCTTCTTTCGTTATGCGAAATTTGCATTTTAAACTTCATTTCTAGATTTTATTTATTTATTTTATTTTGTTTTATTATTATTACTTTAGATTTTTTATATATTTGTTTCATTTTGTTTTATTATTATTTTTTTATTTATTTATTTTATTTTGTTCTATTCTTTTTGTTTTATATTATTATTTTTTTTATTTCATATATTTATTTTTTCATTCAGTTATTTCGTAAAAAAAAGCTTCGCGTAAATTTTTAATACGTAGAACTAATAAAATGTATTACTTCTTTATTCTTCAAAAGACTGATAAATTATTTCTTGGGTAGAGCATAATGCAAGCGTATGCATTAATGTTTCGTAAAATTGTTGTGTATCCGTGCAACAAATTAATAATAAATACTGCTCCCTAAATTTTAAATTTAACCTCATGATGATCGCATTTTTTTAAAAATCAAACCACAGTGAAAGTTGTCAATCTTATTTGCTTAAATATGGTAATATGGTAATCAACGTATATTTAGCAACGTATATTTAGAACTACATTCTAAGTATACCTTTCTAATGCGTATATTTTCCTTTACGTATATTTTATACATAACGAAAAGCATTGTAACGTTATCTTAAGGGTAAAAGATCCATATAATAGACGAATGTTAACGCTTCATAAACGCATATTATACTTATATTACAACTTTTAAATTATGAAACGTAAATTTTTAGCGAATATTTAGAACAACACTCGGACACTACAGAAAAGAAACCTAAAAGAGCTTGTTAGCAAATTGCAAAAGTTTTAGAAAAGTACTAAATCGAATTTTTTATTTTTTCATACATTTTATTTTGATTTCAGACTGCCTCCAATAGTTGTTTGTATGAGAGGAAGATTTGAAAATATTTAAAAGTATCCACTTACAGATTACAAATACTCATGAAATAAATACTATTTTCAAATTGCCTAGTATTTCTAATTTAAGTTTGGCAACCACTCAGACGAAAGAAAAGCAATCATTTAAGCCGAAAGCAACCTTTTTGAGCGGATGTAACATGTGCGCTCTCAAACGTCCCAGCAGGCAAAGTGCAACGGACACTTATTTAGAAAAAAAAAAAGGAAGAAAAGATCTCCTCCGAATAAATCTAATTTTGTAACTCCATCAGTCTTCATTACAAAAATCATCCTCCAGAAAAATAGTAGACCGAAGAAGTCCAAAATCGTTTCCATGCATTATCAATAGATTCTTTTACAACAGAAAGTACTTGGTTCGCTTGTTAGCGGGCAACAGAGAGAGAGGGAGAGAAAAAATGCAGAAAGTTCTAATGGCTGGGACGAAGGGTTTATGGAAATCGCGTTTCTTATATTCATGCATTTGTAAAACATCTAAAACGAGAACTTTAGAGCTCCTCGCTCATTCCTAAACGAAAAAAATGCGTAGAAGGTTTCGAGTTCGAAAATGAACGCACTACATTTGGGTATTTATCGCTCTTTTTGTAAATCTTTTGACTGTTTTAGCTAAAGTTTCTAGTTGCTTCTCCAAAGTTTTCTCTGTAAACTGAGTTGGAATCCAAAGTTTTTAAAGCATTTAAATAAGATTCAATATAGTACATGAAGAGCTAAAAAAAATCTTGCACAAAACTGCTCAATTTCAAATTTACTCTTTCATTAAAAGTATAAAAATAATAAATATATGAATAAGCGAATATAAATAAGATGTATAGGGTAAAGAATGTAATGATTTTAAATGTAAGACTGCAACGCATACAGGGTGAAGAATGTAATGAAACTGTGGTTGGGAGACGAATTCTTAATTGAGGAACATGGTGAAATATATGAAAATTACATTTTCACGTATAACTTTTACAATTATTTCACTCTTTACAATTCAAAGGAAAATGGAAGCTCAAATATACTTGTTTAACAGATTATTTAATAGAAGTCGAGCAATCAATAATATTTACAAATGCCATGTACAATGCATGCAATCAATTTTTTACTGCAACGCATAAGCAACCATATTGGCAAAAATGCTAGTACATTTTAAAAACTAGTCATGAAAGTAGAAGTTTAATTTAACACTACTGTATTCGAAATATATTGTGTTTTTTTTTCATTAATTCATTTTATTTTAAATACACAGATATTCCTTAACTCTAAAATTAATGAAATTTTCTCTATTGCTCTAGCTCTCTTTGAAAGCAAAACATTTCTTCCTGTGTAATAATGGTTATTTTTACGTTTAAAAAAAACATAATTATTTATCATGAATATTAGTTGTTTATTTATTTGCTCTGAATACATTCCAAAAACGCAAGAATAGTGTTTTTTCTTTGTTTGTTTCTTTAAAAATTATACTTTTCCTTAACTGAGAATGGTCATTTTAATTATGACGTAATTTATATTAAAACAAAATAAGAAGTATTTGCAATTTCAACAAAGAAAGTTAAAATAAATTAACGCAATGAGCATATTTATTTCGATTTTTACTTGTAGATTTTTTATTATTGTTTTAGATTTTTTATGGTTAACTTTTAATTTGATTTGTGTTTATTATATTTTAAGTTATTTAAATTTTAGATTTGCGCAACCATTTGCAATTAATATATCATTTATAGGTCTATTCATTCAACATTCTATTTTGGAAAGGATTTTTTCTAGAATTAAAACACTGAAAACGTGTGAAATAGTCGAAATTGCATTTGTGCAAATAATTTCTTACTTTTTTTTGCAAAAAAAAAAAAAAAAAATCATGCAATGATCATTCCTGAAACGTTGGCGAGTTTGGCGACTTCCGCCACTTTCCCACGACCGGGCAACCCTGCCAATATACTTCCTCCACTTCATCTGCATCTTCTCTAGCAGTGACGCATTTTGAACCTAGTTTTCCGAACAATAACTGCGCTATCATTACCCGCTAGCCGTCTCCCTAGGTGAAAGGATTCTTCCTAAAAGCTACCATCCCCCGCATGGTAAAACGATGAGGGAGAAACTGACATAGGTGTGCTCTTTTTTTTTTTTTTTGCCAACATCCGCCCCCATCCCTATTGGCATTAACAATTTAAGCATTTTACTGCATCGCCAAACTTCTAACTCTTTAATACAAAAAAGCGCAACACCTTACCCCTCCCAGCAACGTTACGTTTCTGTAATAATTTATTTTTCGTTTTTCTGCCGAGCGTTCCATTTTCCGAAGATCAGCTGCATACTCCGGCCCTTCTCCCCTTTAAAAGAATAAATTTTTAAAGCGTTCTTTTTTTCCCCCTTTCAGAGTCAATTATTGCTCAGGGTATCGATGTTTTCCAATGCTTCAGTTGAGCTTTAGGTCATAAAAAGCAATAAAGAGTAACTAAAGTAGAAGTTAAATGAAATTTAACTTCGTAGATAATACTCCGTAGATAATTATTTTAATATACATTAGGAGGATCTCTACCTACAACGAGATAAATTTCTAAAAGGTAAATATCGTCCTGTTACTGGCAATATACATCAAAGGAAGTTTAAAAGCAGAGAACGGGCAGAATTAAATTAGAAAGTAGAAATAAAAAGGAGGGGAGTCCGATGCACTGCGCCATTAGAGCTGAAGTACATCTAAAAGTGATTCAACTTCAGTTGGACAATACAATTATCAAATAGGCAATGACAATTCGAGTGGGCTATGTCGTACAGAAGAGAGATATTGATCTAATTAAGCAGAGTAAATATTAGGAGGCTGTGTTGATACAGCGTCTGTGTTTCTATTGTGAGTAATGAGCGACACTAAGCTTATACTTTGCATAAATGGAATAAAGCTTACTTATTTCTATTGATCATCAAGATTTCGTTTTAAATTCACCTCATTTTGTGACCGATACAAAGAAGACAAACTGTTTTGAATCTCATGACAACTATTAACGTAATACTAAAGACTAGATTAGCATCTTTTGTTGTAATTGGTGTAATTGGTATCAAGTGGCACCTTATGGGCCCCTTATGGCACCCAATGGGTGACCCATGGCATCACCTTCAAGGTGCCATAGGGAGTCAAGTGTTACCCTTCAGGTGGTGCCACTTTTGCTACAAGTTTTCACCCTTAACCCATTTATGCACAAGTTTTTTTTTAACTCTTTTTTTCAATTTTTATCTGCTTAAAACTCTTACTTGGAATGGTTTACATACACTTTAGGCTTAAAATATTTCGCCGTTGCCATATTTATTAAGTTATTTAACGTCCTGTTTATGGGACATTTTGCAGATATGTGGGCAAAATACGACCTTACTTGACTTTACTTTTGCAAAATAACATTACAGAAGGCATCAGAGATCAATTTTAAGCAAATCATTTTAAAATAGTTTAATTTTATGAAAAATAAGTTCGCAAAAAGAACTTACTTTCTGTGGCTACCCATGCTGGGTCGTTGCTTGACTAATTTGTCTGAAAATAGCTGTCAATAAATAAACTCTGATGTTCAAATAGTGGCTATAACTGGTTTTCTCAAGAAGAAGGAATATTTAACTAGTAAAAAACAACTTTAGTAAAATGATATACCCATTACAGGTCTTTGTATGCAGTAACTAACAAGCGTCTCGTTTTTAGGCTACTGGGCATAAATAAGTTAAAGGTGCCCCGTGCAACCTGTAGTTTTAACAGTGTAGACATTATAAGTTTATTCAATTCCCCATTCACAAACTTTACTACAAAACTTTACGTTATTACTTCTTTATTGTTTCCATAAACGCACTCAATGAAATTATAGTAGAAACATAAGTACTTACCGTTTAGTAGTCTGAGCGTTTCCGCGGAGTTGCTGCGTAGGGCTTCTTCATACTGCGCCCTCTTTTTTACTTCTGCTTCAAGCTGTTCTTGTACCCTCCGTCTCGTGCGTTTTTCTTTTTTCAGTCTTTTTTGATACAGTACTGAAAGTAGAACAGAGACAACTTTTACTGACACAACTTTGGAACAGAGTAAAAAATAGATGTTTTTACGGTATAATACAGCTAATTTTACAGTAATAAGCTAAAATTGCTGATTTCGCAGTAGTAACCTGTAAAATTGCTACTTTAGAGAAACAAATAGTAAAAATGCAAGTTTCAATTTATTACTAAGAATTTTACAGTTTTAAACTAGACCCTCTGCTGTCAGTATTGTACTGTTGTTTTTACAATATACTACAGCTAATTTTATGGTAAAATTGCTAACTTTACAGGAATAAACTATAAAATTGTTAGTTTTACAGTAATAAACTAAAATAACTAGTTTTATAGTTTATTACTGTGCTTTTACAGTTTTAAAGTGGAACTTCTGCGGCTAGTATTGTACTGTAAAAACAACGGCTTATTTTTGGCAGTGAAGCATACAGTAATCGCGAACCACAGGAACACTTAAATGTTAATACTATTGTAGACAATTCACTGTTCAGAGCTCTAATTGCAGAAATATGAATTGCTTTAAATGGTAAAGGATGACAATACAACGCTAATACGCACAAATTTACAGAAATCTTCAGACAAGTCAGTGGCGTACTCAGGGGGTGGGCTGACAGGGCTGCAGCCCACCCCGAAATTCTGTAACGAATTTATTTAAAAATGTATTTAAAAAATATATTTTCCCTGCTTTGCTCAAACACATCACGAGAAAAAGTTTTGCAAGGGGAAAACTAAGTATAAAAATGGGTAAAGTTTAGAGGTAGAAAAGGAAATAAAAAAGTTCATTGCAGACAAGAAAAATGTTTTTGGATAAAAAGAAACTGTATGAAGCACAACAGTCCTTACCAAAAGGCGCCAAAAATTGCATTTTTGAACTGCAAAACTTCCTGGGGGGAGAGACCCGAACCGCATCCCACTCCCCAGCGTTATCAAAGATGGTATACAATTGTATTTTTAGGGCTGCAATTTCGAAAAAAATTTTGAAGAGAGAGACCCGACCCCTCTCCGGTGACACTGTCCAGATTGCGTCGACTTCAAAACAGTGCCACGGCGAGCCCCAGAGCCCCGTTCATTCCCCCAACATTACCAAAGGTTCGAAAAACTTCCTAACAAAAACGATCAGATAAATTAAAAATGTGCTGTTGGAGTTCCTTGAAAATTAACTTCTTGAAAATTAACGGAGTGAGTTTTGAATTCTCATTCTTTCTCTTATCGATACTCCAAAGATGGCCTGCGATCGCATTTTTACAACTTTAATTTTGGAAACTTTTCCGGGTAACATCCCTGAGCCTATATTTACCCAATCATTGCCAATTTCATCAAAATAATTGAAAATTTTGAGCTCTAGTTTCAAAGTAGTTCCGAGGAAAGCAACCACACACACACATAATTATTAAGGATCATCTAAAAGTGCTTTTGAAACTTTCATTTTAAAAAGTTGCCTGATGAATTTTGCTCACAGCCCCCCCTGAAATGGTTGGTCTGCCTACGCCGCTGAGACAAGTGCTTCATAAATACAACTAACGTCTTTTTCAATGACAAAGAAGTGAAGTGATATGGATGAAAAAGCAGATACCTTTTTAAATTTTCAAAGAAATGATCCCCTCACTGCAAATAAAAAAAAGAAGTGGTATGATTCACCAAAAGATGCCAATTGCTGACTCCAAAAAATGCCACAGTAGTACCATATTTTGTGCAATATAAGCAAGTATTAGCAATTTCTAGCAAAAATTTCATAAAGTTTACCACCGTTTGGAGGCAACAAGTGAGCACCATCTTTCAAAGCAACAAACCACAAAATTTTCTACATTGCTATGCCAAACGCGCTAAAAAAGTTTTTCTACTTTAAATTTAAAAGATTTTTCTTGATCTGAAACGTTTGTCCATCACTCAAACCAATGTCTAACCTTTACCCAGCACGTGTCTAATGTTAGCATATTGAGTGGGTATACATACGCCATAATTCATTTAAAACATCCAAAACCAAAAAATAGAGATATTTCCCTGTTATTATTACCTTTATGCAAAACAGAATGGGAAAGACGCCATTCGCTCATTATTTTTACATTCGCAATAAAAAGTTCCACTCCTCCCGTAGGTAGAAGAGAGACAGAACTCTTTAGGCGTTGGGCTGAGCAGTATGATGGATTGGCCCATATAGATTCCCCTCTTTTGCCATGCATACATATAGGAAGTGAAAGCAAAGGCTGTATGCCACAATCTCTCTCTTTTTTTACGCCAAAGCGGAATAAGATAAGCTCTCCCCCGTCTTTGGCTCCTTTTCAATCATTTAGGAAACCGGGCAAGTAACTGTCCTGACAACGCAGCTTCTATCCCTGGTACGTCCCCGCCGAATGCAGAAACCATTGTGGCGATATCTGTTCTTGCTCTTCCTTGGAAATAAGTTACCCGTGTTTCTCCCGATTTTTTTTTCGTTTTTTCTCAACAGCACTGTCCTTATGTGAGTGTATCCTATCCATATATTTTTATCTCCCACTTACTTGTTTGTTTACGTTGGAGGAAGAAGAAAATGCCTTTGTTGATGGGGGAATTGGTCGCCATTGCAACTTGCTTTGGAAGTTTTTGGACTAAAATTCACTATGTTAAATGCAATGTCTAATTTTCATATTAATATTTTTTGGTACTGCTATATAACGTGATTAAAATGAAAAATAATGCCGTAAATAAAGCATACATTGTCTAAAGAACACAAAGAGCACACATGCTTTTCCATTGTTCAGCATTGTCAAACTTCAGAAATTTATTTTAATTCTTCTTGTTAGAATTATTAGTGAATACTGTTCGATCTATGATTTAAAGTTTTGTAGAAATGATTATAATTAGAAAAAATCCCATTATTTCGACAATGATTTTTCTCGTACCAATTTTTTCCCTTCATAATTAGAAGCAAATTTTATAATTTTTATAATCGTTTCTGATGTTTTTTTCTCTCCTCTTTTTTTGCTCATTGTATCTTGGTTGATTGTCTTTCTTCTTGGCTCTGTGCTTATGTTGTCTCCTAATCTGTCTGATTGATTAAAAACTGCTTAGTGAATTAATTGCAAACAGCAAATTCTCAAGATTAATACCTAGAAGATCATCATCATCATCATCAAGCACTAGTCAAAGAGCCTGTTTTGGCTCCTTGATCAGGTTTCTAGATCTGCCACACTTTCTCTTGCCCTTTAGCCAGTAGTAGATTGTAGTTGTCGGAAGTGTCCCTCGTTTCATGCTTTTCCCAATTCGGATCCCTGATATTCCCATTTCGCTTACCCCAAAACTCCATGCGGCTCGATGATTTTTTCAGAAACTAAAAACCTTTAATTATTTTCTAAAATCTTCATTTCTTATCCCCCCCCTCCCCCCACAAGCGTGCAATGCTTCTGAGATCCCTGTCTGCCTGGTTTTGCCTGATTCTATCTTGGACACTCAAAGTATATGTCACTGACCTTATAGTACAGTGGAAACTGAGATGACCTTGTAGAAATTGATTCACCAAAAATATTCGGCGATGATTCATTACAAATAATTCGGCCCTTCCCCCATATCTTTCGCACATGAATTTCAATTTTCACCGGCTAATATCGACGCTTATCATATTTTTAATTTTAACAGGAACATATATACTTGTTCAAGAGCTTGCATAACTTGGTATAATTTCAGCTGCTAATTATATCTCAAAATTTTGAAATTCATATACAAAATATTGATATGAATAATCACGATAATAATGATTTGAAGCTACTTCCAAATTAACTTTAGAAAATCCATTGTGATGTAGTTGGCGCTTTGCAACGTTGAGTCAGTCAGAGGCCCCATGGGTACGGAAAGTCCAACAATCCAGCAAATGGTACACCACATACACAACCCCATTTTTCAAAACTTGTCATATCCAGCGACTTATACCGAAGAAGGATTAGACGAGAAAAAAAGCCCTTCACAGATGTCCTTTCCACGCAACTTGCACATCGCTTGCAATATCCTTTACCGCCAGTCCTGAGGGATAGTTCGATTCCTGCTTTTGTGTCTAAAAAGAATATTCCATTGTGAAAGGAGACCCTAACCAAATTATTCCACCCCTTTCGGTCGAGGGGCGCTAAAGGGGTATGGAAGGGTATTTCTGTATGGGTGTATTTATTTAATTCATCATTTCCGTAAGAGATTTTTAAAATGTGCCTCGAAATTCTGACTGAAAGGGTACGAATGAAGTTATAATTTTATTCCGGGGTTGATCGAACGCCGAGGTTTTAGCAAAGGGGTAAAACAGATACGGGGGATCTAGGATTTTTCCATTCATCCGTAAAGACTTGAGCAAATTTGAAATGGCTTGAAATTCAAATCAAATTTCGCCGCTGATTCATCAATCTTGTCATCTTTCTGTGCGTGAGTCAGCAAAATTTTTAGATTAACAAAATAGTAAAAGCTTCGACAATTTGCTTTTGGACTAAAATGAATGATTGTGACATAATTATACTAAAATTATTTGAAATATATTCTTCTTTTTTCCCCTTTTTTTAAGCAGAATAAGTTTTTAGATAGTTTAAATGATAGCTTTACTGTAAATTAGTCCGTAGTTTTATTCCTTTTCTTTTCTTTCTTTTTGTTCTTTTTCTGGGAAACATTTTTGTAATGATTTTTTATGAACATTTTGGGTGCACCTTTTTTTTTTTCCTTTCTGTATAAAAAAACAAAAATAGATAAAATAACTATTAATAATTCATCAACTGATATCAACAAACAAACATTATTTTCGGTGTATTCGAATAAAATACCCCTGTCGATGATCCAAAATTCAAATGGAAAACTAGAACTAAGCTCTTCTCAAGAATTCGAAAAATGTCAAAGATGTCTCAGGAAGGAGAAATATTCGAAAAGAATCTCCTGGAACTACCTGATAGGAAGTTTTCTCTTTTTACTTTTTATCTTCAACTTTATTTTTCTGGACTCTGGGCGGTTTTTTCACTCTTCCCCTTTTTCTATTATTATTTTAACTTAGTAGATAAAGGTTTCTGAGTGAGCTCTAGTTCTTTTCCCAAAAAAACGAAAAAGTCCTACTCGCCATTTTTGGGCACAATACATTTTTTAAAATGTGTAAAAAAAAAAAAAATCTTATGTGTTGAAAATTTTATTTACGTTTTTCCATGCATTTTTATTTTCATTTCTACTTAGAATTCATGAAAATATACAGTACGGTGATTATTATACATTCAATGGGTCAGGTAATATAATTGCCTTTAAACATATTTGAAAACTGACAGGTTTTTTTTTTAATTTATTTTTTCATTTCCAACTCGACATTTTGACCTGATTCGGCCCAATCAAAAAATCAAAAAGCTTGACCAATTTCTGACCACGTTCGTCAATCAATTCATATCTTAATATTCATAACTACAGCTAATATTACACCAACACGACAGCACCAAAACCTTTGTCACAAACTGTCTGCGCGCGTCATTGGTTACACATCATGTCTTGAATACATCTTAGTACTTTCAATTTAGCAGCTTTTATTGCATCGTCAGAAAGGTTTTTCAACCAGAAAACATGTTTTACTGATTTGCAATGAAGAAGTCTGAATTGATACAAACGCGCCAGGGGTACATGAAATACGTGCACCTTTAGGGCCCTGCTCCACATCAGCGTAAAACGCGACCGAAACCGAAGGCAGAAACCGAAAATCCGGGTACTTTCCATAGGAACACTATGTAATCCATTTTACGTTTCTGCTTTATTTTTCTGCTTTACGTCGATGTGGAGCAAGGGCCCTTACTCTACGAATTTTAGTTACTGAATATTCATACACTGCATAAAATGAAATGTTGTTTTTACAACATAATACTGGCAGCCGAGGTTTCAATTTAAAACTGTAAAATGCACAGTAATAAACTGTACAACTAGCAATTTTACAGTTTTTTACTGTAAAGTTGGCAATTTTAGTTTATTACCGTAAAATTTAGCTTTATTATAAGTACTTCAAAAGCAACGGTACAATACTGGCAGCTGAGGTTCCATTTTAAAACTGTAAAATACACGGTAATAAACTGTTAAATCAGTAATTTTAGTTTATTACTGTAAAATTAACAATTTTAAAGTTTAGTACTGTAAAGGTATCAATTTTACAGTTTATTACTGTAAAATTAGCAATTTTAAAGCTTAGTACTGTAAAGGTATCAATTTTAGTTTATTACTGTAAAATTAGCAATTTTAAAGTTTAGTGCTGTAAAGTATCAATTTTGCAGTTTATTACTGTAAAATTAGCAATTTTAAAGTTTAGTACTGTAAAAGTATCAATTTTACAGTTTATTACTGTAAAATTAGCAATTTTAAAGTTTATTACTGTAAAATTAGCAATTTTTATAGCATATTACAGCAAAATTAGCTGTGTTATACTGTAAAAACAACATTCATTTCTTAGTGTACCAATAAGCGTCGTGGTCAAACATGTCGGAAAAGCGACCGACTCGGCACGAGTCAATCAAGAGCGGTGGATGAGCCAGAAGACATTGGTAAAAGCTCCTGGGAAAGCATCACGTGGGCGGCGGAGGAGCGCGGCAGATGTCATCGTGGGGGGTGCTGGCAGCGCCCCCCCCCTGACTCAATGTGACAGTGATGAATGGGGTCCCGTGTTTGGTTTTCTTCCACTGAGCCGGATGGGTTGCCATGGTAGTTGGCTAGATGCAACAACGCGTTTTACAATCGGGCAACACTGTTTTTAGTGGAGGATAATAGGAAACACACCAGGCTAAAACATCAGATAAGTTTTAAAAGATTTTAACAAAACAAGAGCAATCGCTGGACTATGACGAGAAAATGCATGCTTCCAGTTTCAGAGGCAAATTATTGTAAAAAATGATCAAATTATTTAAAGTAAAAATAGAGCTTTTACTTAGATGTGCAGAGCTGTGTCATATCCCCCCTCCGCCACCCCTTAAAAGCAACAAAGTAGAAAATAAATGTGAAGTTTGAATTTAGATGAGGTTTTATTTTCAAACTATGTGTGCGGTCAAAATATGAAAATCTTAACAAGTCTTTTTGAAAAGGCTCTTGATAAATCGTCTATCTAATATCCATACATAGACTCTCACGCAATTTCATCTTTCTTTGAAGGAAAAGCAGGCCCATCGGTCCTTAGTTTTCGGCGTGTTAGCGGGGAGGAAAGGGGACATACTCAATGATTTTATTGGAGGCGATAATAAATTTAATTTTTAATGCATAATTACATTCTAAGAATTTAGGGAGCAGTTGAGCCTTTTCCCGTATTATCCTAAATAACAGTACAGAGGAATGGAATAATTCAGGAGTACAATAATTTTTGGATTTGTATCACTTCCAATTAATTGCATGTTATTTGGTCCATGAGGTTATTGAGAAATTGATAATAATGAATTAACTAAGCGTAATTTTTCCGTTTTTTTTTTTCCAGAAAGAGAAAAAAAATGTCAGTGGTAAAATACTCAGTGATGTTATCAAGAATTTTATTTTTGGAGTCCCGAATGCTTTACCAGCCGCTTAGCCATTTCTTGGGCATAGAAGTGAATATTAATCTATTTTAAGATGTACTTTTTCTATCATAGAAAACAATAAATCTCCCGCTACTTAAACTGCCATTTTTTCCCTTGTATGCTATCATCCTCAATTTAGCTTCAGCAGCTAGTCTAAAATGAAGTAAAAGAAAGCGAAAAAATACGCACAAGATACTACTTCAAATTCTTCTTCACATCTGGAAGCATTTAGCCATTTCCGAAAATATCAACTCCTTACCGGCGTCTTTTAGATCTGGCAGCATTATCGAAAGGTTCCAACAAGTTTTTTAAGCTAAGACGAAACTTTGCCAAGAACTACTTCAGTATTTACCAGTGTTTTTTTTTTAACATACATTTACTTTTTTTTAATTTACTATTACGTTGTTGTTTTTTTAAATAAATGTCTGATTTTATTTGTGAATAAAATCAGCTAGTTTTCGTATGAAAGGCTGAGAATAATAATTTAGATGCTTATTTTGTTGCACTTTCCGAGAAGCACGATTTTTTTTCTTTTTTTGCGTAAATGAAACTACTCTTTAACTGGACCTTAAAAGTAAATCGTGACACTTTGTTGTATTATTGATTTGCCATAAGAAAAGTTTTGTAAAAAAATTGAAATAGACGTTTAGACAAAAAGACGTTCCGTAGAAAATTTCGACAGGTTTTTCTTTTTAGATGTGGTCTTTACACCTCGTCGATTTTTTTGAATAAGAAGTATATCAGACACAAAAGCCTCTGCACGCAATAAAAACTATAACAGTAATTTTCAAATTCTTTTTCTGTGAAAATTGTCAAATTTCAACATCTTACTTTAGACATACTAGGAGACAAAACAGTGAGGTTGACAGCAAAAGGATTGTAATCAGTAATATTAAGTGGCGAAAAAAAAGTTCTTTTATTTTAAATTAAATATTCGTCATAACAAAAGATTTACCTAACGAGAAAGCATTAAATTAAAATCTTATTCACATATTAAAGTTCTAATTGTGAATTCCTCCATATCTAAATGCATATGCTTTTGCATTTTTATTTGTCGCATTAGACTTCTTTGCACTTCCATAAAACATCTCTAATGCAACAATGTGAAACTTTCCCTTTATAAGTAGGATTGCCACTTCCTAATTTACTCTTTATTCTTCACATTAAATAAATGAAGTGGAAATCCGAAGGCAAAAACACTGCACCTTTACTCCCCAATGTCAAACAAGACATTATGATTACCAAAGAACAGTTTAACTTGACGGGAAAAACTTTTAGATTCGGCAAGCCACTAATTACTCACAGCGCCAAAGACGAGAATCGAATTTATACCGAATTTTAATTTCGCCATGACCGTAACGCCGTTTGCTGTATGCTGAGAGCAGGATAATTGCTCAATATGGAAAGGACAGAAAATAATAAAAAAAGAAGACCTGTCGTCAGGAAGTCGGCCTTCCAAACTCAATTTCTGAAGCGCCAAAGATCTTTTGGAAGGTGTTGGAATTTTTAATCTCGCGACCTTTCTGGCAGGCCGCGTTCGATTGTTTGTATTAATAGAACGACACCCCTTTCCTAAGAGCCGAAGGAAAATCGAGTTAGCAAAGAGGGCTGAGCCGTTAGGATGGTTTTCGATTCGGTTTTCAGATAATCAGCGAAGAACCGCTTTCTGATTGTTCTTCCAGAAAAAGAACAGTAGTTCGTTCTTCTGAGGATATTTTCGGATGATTTCTTCGGCACACACTCATGTTTTTTCCTCCCTCTGCTCTCGAACAGGAGAAATGTTTAATCGAGCATAGAAAGTTTGAAAACGTTCCAATGTATGTATTTCAAACTCGATTCTTTCCAATGAAAAAATATTTTTACGCATAGCTTCAAATATTCTGAGTAATCACTTTTGAATAGTGAGAAGAAACAACTTATGGGGGTATTTCAAGCTCGATTCTATTAAGTGAGAAAATACTTTTTCGTCTAGTGTCAAATAGTCTGAGCAATCACTTTTGAAAATTGAGAAGAAATAACTTATGCATTTCACACTCGATCACGCCACCAAAATGAATTTTACACCTTTAAAAATATCAAAAAATATTTTTAAGCCTTGAAACAAAAAGAAAGAAAACTTCAGTTCTTGTCGTAACTTTTGTCAAAGAGCTTCAAAAATTATTAAACAAAAAAATAATAAAAAAAAAAGGTTGAGGAAATCCGATTTCTGAATTATTAGTATAAATAAAGTTGTACGTTTTCAAAAAGGAGCTCAAATAGGAGAAAATTAATATTTTGGAATACATTTTGAAAATGTATTCCAAAATGAGAATGGTTTTTAATTAACAACACTTGCAGAAAATAACTGCACAACTTCCCTTTAAAGCATGTAAAAAAAAAGACATGAAAATTTGGGTGTTAGTTTAAAACTTGTTCAATTCCTTCAAACACAATCAACAAGTCTTCAGATTTAGCATTTCATAAGCAGTTACTCAGAAAAATTTATATTTTCCGAAAACGTTATGATCATGGACTTAAATAAAGTGAAAAAAATGTATAAGTTATTCTACAATTTAGTTGCAAAAACTAATATTAAATTGAAAATAGATACTTTATAAATAACAGATTGCTTTATAAATTAAAAGGACAATTTTAATAAAATTATGTTATGCATGCAAAATAAAAGTAAAACTTTAAGTAGCCTACTTTTCATTCCAATTTTCAGTTTAAGCTGGTTTTCAAGATTATCTGAAACGAAAGGGCCAAATTTTACTTATAAATAAATAAATAAGTGATTTTTTACATGAAAACATTTTCAAAGTAAACAAAGTTTAAGATTTTTGTTATATGAATCGAATTTGATGTAAAATAAAATGAAAATTTCTCAATCAATGAATAAAATGCTATTGAACAAGTTTTATACATATGAAATTAGCCAAAGATCAAAATTCTAAAGTTAGAATTTAAAAAAAATGAAAAAAAAAAAAAAGAAAAAAAAGAAAAAAATAACATTCTTTAATTGCAAAGAACGTCACATATTAAAAGGTTTACATATCATAGCGTTATTAATATGATTTTTTCCATCTAAGTATTATGACACAAAACAATTTGCATTTTGTCGTTAATAATTGACCCAATATTACTTGTAAATGATTTTTCAAAAGTCAAAGCTTAATTTTGGAACACATTCTTTGTTTCATTATCACTTTTAAGTACGAAAAACTGAAATAGTTAGACTTCTAATAGAAAAATTTGTAAACAGTATCATTTAATAAGATTACTTCAATAATAAAATGCGTAATCTTTATAATTGAAGTGAAAAGATTAAATCACTTTACTAGATTTTTCATATTTTCTTCACGATTTCAAATGATTTTGAAAAAAAAAAAAAATACAGTAAGAAACTGTAAAATTGCTAGTTTTAGTTTATTACTGTGCACAGTTTTAAATTGGAACCTCGGCTGCCAGTTTTTACTGTAAAAACAACAGTTCTTTTTTACAGTGCAACCGTAAACATTTCCTTGCAACTTCACAATAGCTTCCTTGAATGTAATTACACACCAACGAATAAACTCGGGAAATCGCTTTTTCAAAGGGTTCGGGATCAACGTCATATCCGATGAAAACACCATGACTCAAAAACAGGAATCCAAATACTTTTATCCGCGCAAAGCATTAAGTATATTAGAATTTCTTTCTTTTACCTTCGAGCCCGAGCTGTTGATGAGATGCGGTTGTGCAGCATCAAAAGGAGGTTTGATGGATGGAAAACATGCCCGAATTTCAGTCTTTCCGATGGTTTGTTTTTTATATAAATGCATGGTGATAGGAGCCCAGAGAAGCGGGATTATTGAGGCAAAAGAATTTCGGATAGGGAAAAGTAAAACGATTGGATTAGTATCGATACGATGCCGGGTATATATCTTCTCAAGGAACGGAGATAGAAAATAGGCTTTTTAATATGTTTGAAAGAATTGCGTTTGTTCTTATTGGGATTTAGATGTATAAAAGAGCTTTGAAGAGAACCATATCATATATTTGTTTGCACTTTATTGGTTAAAAGTTCATTTTAACCTATTTTTTTCCCTTAAAGCTGCCTCACAATCATTCACGATTTGAAACCTTCGTTATTCCCTAGATTTTAAAGTGGCGTTATTAGTCATTTACTATTTTCAACTTCTGGCTTTTTTTCAGTTTTTTAAAATGTCATTATTATTCATTCATAATTTGCAGGCTGTAATCTTTTAAAGCTCATAAGGAGGCGTTACCAGTCATTAAAAATTTCCATCCAGGTGGATTTTTCAATTTTTTAGTTACCTTTCCAGCCATTTTCGATTTTCATAAATATATTAAATAAGTGCAACTGCGATTATGTTGAATTTAGATTTAAGTGGTAAAATTTTTCTTAGCAAAGGATTTTTTAGTAAATCTACTGAAAAATAGTATTATAAATGTAGAATAAGAAACCTTAAAATTATGCTCTTGTGACCCAATTGACAAATTGGATGTAGAATACCAAATTCCTGCGAAAAAATTATCTCTTCTCCTAGAATGGAGCGTAAAGATGTGAAAGAAATAGACTATATTTTATGTTTCCACATGATTCAACTCGAAATTGCTGCAAAGTTTGACTGAATTAGTTCCAAAATGCCATTAAAACAAAAAAAAAAAAAAAAAATTAAAAAATTTTTAATAGGCAGATAGGGCGGTGTGAAATATGATGCAAAAAGTACACAGAAGATATGATAAAACTTCTAGATGGTTAGTGCGAAGGACAAAAAGAATGCTAGATTAAGATAACTTCTATACGATCGATATTACATTATACATGTTGTAAAACGCCTATTGGTGGGGTCGGCTTGCTAGAATAGGCCGAAGTTATGAAATTATGTTCGTAATTGGATATTTTGATTTGTTGGGCTTCAGATAATTGACGCTCTACTGAAATTTTACTAAACAGAAAAAAAAATCATTTTGCTGTCTCCACGGCGGAATCAGATATACACTGCAAAAAATGAACTATTGTTTTTACAGTATAATACTAGCAGCCTAGGTTCCAATTTAAAACTGCAAAATGTACAGTAATAAACTGTAAAACTAGCAATTTTAGTTTCTTACGGTAAAGTTAGAAATTTTACAGGCCTTGAAATTTAGCACTATTAAACTGTAAAAACAAAAGCATAATACTGGCAGCAGAGGTTACAGTTTATAACTGTAAAATGCACGGTAATTAACTGTGAAATGAGCAATTTTACAGTTTATTACTGTAAAATGAGCAATTTTACAGTTTAATACTGTAAAATGAGCAATTTTACAGTTTATTACTGTAAAATGAGCAATTTTACAGTTTATTACTGTACAATTAGAAAATTTACAGTTAATTACTGTAAAATTATCAATTTTTAAAGTTCATTACAATAAAATTAGCAGTATTATACTGTAAAAACAACATTCATTTTTTACAGTGTAGCAGTATATTCATTTTTAACTTTGAAATGATTGATAAAAACTAAATAAGTAGACTGAAGTCATTTCATTGAAAAATATCGTTCCTAGAATCCTAATTTGTCAGTTTCTTCACCTTTCAAACATATAAAAAAATATTAAAAACTTGTTGCAATAAAGCGATTTTGCAAACGAATAATAATAAAAAATTCTACAAAAAACATTGAAGTATTTCTTTATCACTGCCACGTAAGAAGATTTTCAAAAAATATAAAATGTGATTTATTTTTGCGAAATGCAGAAATTTGCGTTAGATATTTTCAATCCCGCTCAAATCACATTTATTGAAATTCCACGAACTATACCGAACAATTTATGTCCGTAAAGCGGCTGCTCCTTTTAGATTTATGCATTCCTTAAACAAAATAGAATAAACTCGAACCGCGCTCCAAATTTGAGCGGAATGCGCTCAGAGATGATTTTATTCCTCTCGTAAATAATCCCAACAAAAACAAACCCTCGCCGAGCTCGCGTTTAAAAAGTTCCCAGAGCTTATGAAAAAAAGTGGCATAAAACGGAATAGAAAACAGCAAAGCAAATAAAAAGGCATAAAACGGAATAGAAAACAGAGCAAATAAAATGCGCCTAGTCAAAAAGAACGAAAGGCTTAGCCCAATAAATAGAAATATTCAACCCTCTGTTCACAACTGGAAAAAGAAATTCAACAAGCTTTAAATGCATGAACTGGAATTTACTTCCTCCTATATATCGTATCAACAAGTCGTTGAGAAAAGCGGCATTTAAATAAATGGTTGACAAGCGGAAAAAAAATATCGTTTGCTCCGCGGTTTTATTTCCAGCTCCGTGGCAACACAATTGCACTCGAATAAACGGTGTCGAGTCGAGTGAAGTTGTTGCTTAAGCAACTTGCCCGAAAGGATATTTTCTCCCATATGGAGAAGAAAATCTATCGAAATGTTTACAGGCTGCTTGTTTTTCCGGGAAAAAAAATCTATTGTTTTTCGGTGTTTTTTTTTTTTTCTTTTCCAGGCCTTCATGCGATTGTCAAATCGTTTTTTATTCCACTCCAGTAGGTGCGGAGGAATGGCTGATTTCTTCTTCCAAAATAAAATAAAAGATTAATGTTTTCCTTTTTTCAACAAATACGTTAAGTTTTTTTTTTCTTGGTAAAGAATAAAAATGAAAAAAAAAAAAAAGAGAATGTTTTCAAAGGGGATTTCGTGACAAATGATCGACATCAGAAAATAATAATAAGAGAGAGTTTGGGCAGGAAAGATAAATATATTGCTTGTGTCAGCAAGACGTCAACTGAAGTTATGAAAGTAACATAAATATCCTCAGACGTCTCGATTTCGAACGTTTTTATTCTATGTGCAATAAAAGTCGAAAGTGAGGTTGATGATTTAATGATAGAAATTCCGCTATGTTTGGATCTGCTAAACTTTCCAGTTACGTTTAATTTAATCTGATATATCAACAAATAAATAACTTCCACTAAAAAGAAAACCTTGGACCCTAGGGGAGGGGGGGGGGGCTCATTCTTAGACTAAACAATAAATTGGGAATTAGGGTAACCATATCTTATTATAGACCGAAATAGTTTTTCAGTTTGGTAAAGAAGGATTGTCCAGCCTTTTAATGAGTAGTAATTGAAAGAGAGGTTCTTAATTAATTGGTTTGAGATTTGATTGAGCTTGGATCCTCTGATCGAAGTCAATGGTATCATACATTGTAAAATTACAAACCAGTTTTGAAAATGCATTTGCAGCATGATATTTTCAATCCTAATATGATTACTTAAGAATAGGTAAATACTAATATGACCCCCCTCCCCCAACCACCACTAATAGGATATGACAGCAAGCCCTAGAACCATGGGATGATGTAGTACAAGGAGGTAGGGTCTGAATTTTCCACCTAGCTAGCTCGGCAAAAAATTAACTTTATTCATGCACGGTGCGTTATAATACGCAACTGATATTTCACCCTAACCCTAGAGATTAAAAAGAGAGAGAGAAAAGTTAGGAAATGTCGAAAATACTTATTTCTAACAGCAAAGCGTTTAGTTTTATTTTTAGCAATTTATTTATTTTATTATTATTATTATTTCTTTTTTCAACCAGCTAGCATCAATGTAAGAGTCATCTCTATTTTTAATCTCTTGTAAGGGATATTAAATATTTCATTCTAATATATTATGATCATGACCGAATATCTTTTAACTTAAAATAGTTAAAATTAAAAAGAACCTCTTTATTTCAAACATGCTACCTTTTCCTTTATTATACCCGATTAAATGCAACTTCAAATTTTTACCTTTAACGTAAGAAAAGAAACAACTTAGAAGATTATTAAAAAAGGAAAGAAAACGAATGATTTTAATAGGAAGTTTAAATGTTTTACGCAACCGGAAACAAATTCGTTTAATTTAAACTGCCAAAAACTTTTAGAGAGAAATTTTCTCTAAATCTCCTTATTCGAAATCCATCCGTAGACGAATGCCTATTTCCAACAAAGGAAAAAAAAAGAAAAGATTAATCGAACTCTTCCCTCCCAACTTCTTTCTTTTAATTCTCAGGGTGTGGGCACGGCGAAAAAAATTAGAAAAACTTTTCCTCCATAAAGGCGAAAGGGGGAAGAAAAAAGTCCAACTCCCATGGTGGTGGCAAGGAGAAGTCCCTTGCGCCAGAGAAGGAGAGAAAAAAAAGGGATTTTTTCCCCCTCCTTTTTCCCTGTGCAGTACCTTTCCGAAAGATAGATGTTGCTTTAAGCGATTTGCAAATATCTGCGCCGGACCGCCAGAGTGGAAAAGTGTCGACCCAGCTTTTTCTGATAAATGGACGATGCGCGGACAGAAATTTTCCCGGACAAAAAGACCACACCTTTTTCTATCCTGACAGTGGCGCGCTCTGGCAGACAGCATTGGCGAAATCGCTTCAGTTGTTGCAATGATTTTTGCGCTTGAATTTCCGTTTTATCGTTCGTTTTCGCTTTTGAAGGAAGGGGGGGGGGGGAATAAGCAAATAGTTAATATCAGACATATTTTAAAACTTCTTTTAACTATTTTTATCAGTCATAATTTTAATTTTTTTGAAATTGTTACGAACAGAAAATGTAGTTGTTTTTTATACAATTGCACTGCGTAAATAATAGGGTAGTTGGATCGTACAATTTTATGTATTGTATTCATTAAAACTTTTTTGAAACTGTAAGTAGTTGCATTTTTTGGAATTCAGTAAAAAAAAAAAGTGCGAAAATATCAAAATTTTGTGTACATTTTCATTGTTTTTTTTTTACTATTTAAACATCATAGAAGTAATTAAACACAATCGAATAAAATTAATGTTTTAAAATTGCGAGGAAAAAGGCGCAATATGATTTATTTGCGTTTTCAGTCTTTCCTCTTTTACTCTCTCTCTCTCTCTTTTAATGATTCATATTGCATTTCCCTATTATTTTCATTATTTTTGTGTGTGACGGAAACAAAAATTATATTTCTTTTCTTTACTTCTTCTGAGTTCAGTTTTCAACTTTAAACTGTCTCATTTTTAAAACGAAACAAGAACTATCCTTAACTTTAAAAATAAAGTTATTTTGTACTTTCTGTACTTCTGATTTTAAGCAATTGATGAAACATGACTTCAAGTAACCCAAAACTATTGAAGAGTTAAGTAATTCAACCATATTAGTTTGATTTAGCTTCTTTTACATTCCTTTTTATATAACCTCTTGTAGTAATCTTAAATACAGAATTTTATTTAAATAAAATAGCATACTGACCTAATCTCTTAATTTAGTATAGCTAACATTGTTTTAAATATTTTTTTTTCAATAGAAGAAGAAAAGGAAAAATCTTTTTGAAAAAGGTGCAATATTTTCACCCTAATTTAAATTTCTCATGTTTTTTTTTTTTTTTCAAACAAAATGTCTGTTTGGTTCCTTTAGCCTTTTATTTTCCCAACAATTACAATGCAACATTTAAACAATTAACCACAAACTTAAAATATTTTTAACACCTTTCTTTTTCTTTCCTTCTTCTTTTCCTTTTTTTTAAAACCATTTTTAATGGTTTGGAAAAAACTTGCTCAATCAGGGCTAATATTTGAACTGACTCACTTTATACAAAGTGGATTACAACCTGAAGTAGATTGCTCATAATCTCTCAAAAATCATAATAGATGATCCATCCAGTTCATTTATATCTCGTCAGTAACAATGTTTCAAGAGAAGAGATATGCCTAGAAAGCGTGCTCCTAAATGTTTCATGAAGTCACGGAAAAATTACTTTTACGTCAGATTCACGATTCACCACACTAATGGGCACAAGATAGTAGGTCCTCGAGTATGAAACTATATCCTGAAAATAACTTAGGTCACCAAGTTTGTAAGATTAATCGCTTATCCCGTATCACTGCAATTTCCTAAACTCAATCACGCGCAATATAACTGTTCTTAATATTAAAACAATGGCGAGATCAACGAAATAACTGCAAGTGTCCTGGATGTTTTGTTCTTCAGATGTAAATGTATATGTTTCTATTCGTAATTTTTATTCCTTTTAACCTGTCAACGTTTTTTAAATAAACTCGACTTTTTAATTTTATTTTTTAAAAATCCTTTGTTCAAACCTCAACAATATTTTTGATGCACATTTCGTTAAAATTATTACCTTGCAAAACTTTATGTGAATCATAAGCTCGATTTACCATTTCAAGTTGCAATTTTTGAAGATTTAGTCGACTTTTCTATGTAAAAAAAAACGAAAACCGAAAACGAAAAGAAGAGAAACCATTTGAAAACGAAACACGCACCAAGAATCGCAGCCCCTCCCAATGAAGCGTCTTGCGCAGTGAACTAAAACGCCCTCCAAACGGAGCTCGAGCCACGCGCATGCGCGCTCCGAGTCCATGCCGATTCCATTTCGACTGTGGGAATGCGATTGGACGCATCGTTACCATTGCAGCCCTACCTACCGCAGTCGTCATTGGGAGAGAATCGGGCGCAGCCTCCGTAATGGAATGCCAGACGATTGGATCTGAACATTCCACCCACCCCGCGAGAGACAGGTGCGGCACACACACACACAAACGAAAACGATGACGTTCCTTTCCCGTTCCTCATTTCCTTTTCTTTCTTTTTTTTTCTGCAACCACAATGTCCAATTAAAAAATCGTTGATGGATTGCGCAATCCAGAAAACCACTCTATTAAAATAACGTTATTTCAGTGCGTGAGCTAAACAGAACAAATAAAATGATATTTTCAAATACTATCTCTAAACTAGTCAAAATCCTGCTTTTCGTCATTTTATGTACATCAACGATATCATCTTATCTTTTTTCACCACATGCTTTCGAACATAACATCATGATCTTTAGAATATAATTTCAACGTCTGTGAACACACTATTCGCGCAATATCAGATCGTGTAAGTTCGAATAAGACAATGAAAAAATCCCGCAAGATGTATGAACGATATACCTAGTTCAAGGCCACAATGTCTCATTGATGGAACACTTCCTCTAGTTAAGTGGCCGTCAGAGGATTGATAATTGTACTTTTGAACTTTTTTCCCCTCACAAAATGTAGGAAATGAGGCAGTTAAGGTGCGCTGACAACTGCAGAATACATTTCCCTTTTAAATATCATTCGACAAAAAATCTTAAAACATTGAAACGGAACGAGTTAAATTAGTGCTTAGGGTCTCTAGAGCCGTATAAAATTTTGACCCGATGCTGCTCTATAATTGGAAAAAATGATCTGATTAGGATATTCGTAGCCTTCACAATGCTGTCAGTATCGGTTTGCACCAACTATGGGTTGACTTGCATTTTAGTACGTAAAATTGTAAGAAAAATAGCAGAACCTTGTATAGATGAAGAAAGTCCTTTTCCTCATATTGCGTTGAGCTCAAACATTCATCAAATCCCAAAACTACTATAACAGTTCTCATGCTGCACAGTCAACATGCACCGCCTCCTTCAATACATTGGAATTTTTTTAAGTTTGTTAAACCACATTTTAAGGCTGATTTATTATCCCTAACATCAGATAAGATGCTTAAGCCCAACTTGGGAAATATAGCTAAATCATCAATTGAAATAAATACTATGTGTTGGTGAAAATTTGGACAAATGTGAAGAAGCTATAACTCCAGAAAAGAATTCATAATTTTAAAACATTTTAGCATTAAGGAATAGAGCAATACTGTTCATTTCTTTTATCAATTTTTATACGACTTCGTACTTGAATCGGGCTCACTCTTATATATATGCACAACAGCATGTTGCCACAAAACACAAGATAAATGCTGCAGTGTTTAAATATTTTTTTTAATTCCATAAGACAAGCAAACATCAAAATTTAAATCACTAAGCATGGGAAAGATTCTTATTGTTGAGGAATCTGAGTGGCTAAGGAAGTCTTAATCGAAAAATCTTTAAAACATTAGAAATAACTCCTTGTATTGGGAAATGAATAAAAAAAAATCTCCAAGCACCAAAATGACTGAAAATTCATGGTGGGAACGTGGTATTGTAACAAACAGAGTACCAGCAAAAGGTTTTGCTTTTTATCACATGATGCTTGATATAAAAAAGTAAATTATAATTCGGAGAATAAATGGAGCTAAATAAAGACTCGATATGATCAAAAACTAAAAACTAAGGGAATCTTCTAATTATGTTGGAATGAGAAATCATTGCTCATATTTCTTCTGTTTTTATCGAAGTTGTTTCAATTTCGATTAATTCCCGAGCCAAGTAATAACTCATGATGTTTCAGCGTCGGTTAATTGCCCCAGAAACCTTCGCTGTTCAAGGCCATGTCCACATTTACTGCAACGGACTGTACAAGGACCGATCCCTAGTGCCAATCCCACGAATTTCTGGAAGCTTATTACGAGTTGTCCCGAGCCTCCCACTTGCGAACAGATAAGGATGTGAAGCGAGGGTGCGGCCGCGCGGGCAATTACCGTTCTCAAAAAGGCCAATTGCAGTGAAAGAAAAGAACCGAAAAAGAACGTGGAAATGAGCGATTATTACTTACTTCTTGTTCGCTGTTCGTCCAAGAGCTGCTTCTCGATGCCCTCGCGGACCTCCCTTTCCCTCAAGAGTTCCATCTTCAGTTCCGCTGGAACGAGAAAAAGAACAAAAGAATCAGTAAAAACGATTTCATGAATAAATAGAGGAGTGGGCAAAACATTTTCTTGTTTCTCTTCGTAATTTCAAGTTCAATTTTTACCGAAGCCAGCCATTATGCAATAAAGGATGAATGAAACTAGCATACGCCTAGTTATTAACAACAAGACTGCTTCCCCTCTTTTTAATATGAAATAAGCCGCTGAAGAACTATTTTCGGAAGAAAAGAATGCCAGTGGGTGGATAGTTTTCACCTTCTATGTGGAATTTAAAAGACTGAACTATGCAAAACATCAACCTGAGTAGAAAAGTAGGTTCAAGTCAGATGAAATTAATTTAGCTAGAAGTAACGTTGCGTAGAATAAATTATCGAAATATTTTTTATTTTGAGAGCACTTTTGAGTTATAAAAATACAGGTAGAACTAATTTTCTTTTTGATATAAAAGTGTTTGAAATATAAATCATACCTTACGATGAGACCACACACAAAAATAAGTATAGAGAATAGCATTTCCACAGAATCATGATAAAGAACTTAAATATCGGTATGAAGTAGATGACCATATATGAATTAGTTTAATTACATGGCGTGTTAATTACACTTACAGCAACAATAGCTATCCGGATGAAAACAACAAACATGAAGATGACTATTCCTTTGTAATGAAAATAAAAATGATAAAACATTGTGAGTAAAGCATAAAATTTGCAAATGATTGCATAACACATGTTTCGGCTTAAAATTAACCCTTTTCGTAATGCAAAAGATGTGACCTTTTGTGGGGTGAAAGAACATCCGACAAAAGCACTTATCTGCATTCATTTTGAACTTAGTCATTTACCCCCCCCCCCCTTTTTCTTGCTCTTGTGCAAATTTCGTGCTTTAATGAGCATTTATTGTTATTATTATTATTTTAATGGGAAGCACTTAGCCTTTTTAAGAACAGGAAATTTGAAAATTCTACAAATTATAGTGAGAGCAATTTCTTGAAAATAGAACATTGTTGAAAATAGTCTGCTAAATTACAATGAGTCTGTAGGACAGCACGTATGAATGGTGAATGAAAGTAAATTATGTATTAGTTAAGACGCAAGGCAAAAGTGATTTATTTGTTAAGAGTTTAATTTTCAATCGGATAAACTTAATTGAATGTTTACCCATATGGGTTGTTTTGTACTTTTCACATACATCATATCGTAATTTGTTAAATTTAACATTGTTGAATATGTACAAAGGCATGGCGTATTTTTGAAAAAAAAAAAAAGAAAAAAAAATCGGATAAACTTGAAGAAATAGATAAAGGTTTTCTCTAATAGAAAAACTCCGAGAAATAGCTGAAACATATGAAGAATGTACGGAAGAAATGCGAAATGTGCCTTTTTTACCGAGTTCAGCTCACAGTCTGGTCGTTTGTCGAGTAGAATTTGCTGTTTTATTCAAACAGGTAAGAAGGAAGAACAATCAAGGCCAAAAAAAAAAAAAAAAAATCTCCCAAAAGTTTACTCTGTTTAATGAAAAAAAAAAGACTATGTTTTTTAAGTTCCAATTATGATTTCTCAAATGCTGGAAGAATTGACATATCGCTTTTCTTCCCTATGCTCATCACAATCTTAAGCTACAGCTTTGCATTAAGTAGAAACAGTACAAAGTAGTTAGAGGAGTACAAATACTGTTATCATCATGATACAAATATATCCATCCTGAACTAAGCCGAATTTACTTTTTAGTGATTGATTTGTAAATAATGAGAGCATTCGTGTTTCGCACGGAGAAGTTTCAGGAGAAGTAAGACTATTAAGTTATTTGAAATTTGCAAAGTGTCATTAAATAGCCAAAGACTTTGCTTCATTAAATGAAAGTTTTAACTGCAGTAAATAAAAGGGCTAAAACTGAGAACAAGTAAAAAACAGACATGGAATTCTTATAAATAAATAAATAGTTCAATTTAATAGTGAGGAAGAACGCAATGTAAAAAAAAGAAAAGGAAAGAAGAAAAAGTAGAACACACGAAGAAAATGGAAATAATATGAAATCAAAAATGCATACTCTAAAAACGTAGTGAAAAAGGAGAAATTCTTGTTTTCTAACAGAGAAAACTTAATTACAGGTTTAGTGTGTGCGTGTGCTTCGTGCCACGTGCAGAAGATAACTGTAAACAAAGAGGAG
This sequence comes from Uloborus plumipes, assembly GCA_038373865.1. Lineage (NCBI taxonomy): Eukaryota > Metazoa > Arthropoda > Arachnida > Araneae > Uloboridae > Uloborus > Uloborus plumipes. The sequence goes on along the minus strand of JAXGGA010003687.1, from coordinate 49,279 downwards.
GAGGGTGAAATAATAATTAGAGCGTTATCTGCCCTCAGCCATGACTTTCATTCACTTTCCACAAGGTCAAGATAAAACCAAATATGTATTATGCTTCACTGTTTTTCGAACTGAAATTGCCCGTTGCCAGTTTCACTAACACGAAAAGAAGGAAATCCATCAAATTGCCAAACCCGCGGCCCACGCCTCATTTTCACCTGAAATAGTTCGCCGAGTATGGGAGTAAGTGACCTTTGCTCCCGTAAGCGGAAAAAGAGTATTCACTTGCTAACAGTTGATAATTCGAACCTATTTGAAAGCAGAGAAAAACTTGAAATTAAGTTTCTGTAATCTGTTTGCAAAATGCCATTTGCCTATTGACTTCAATCTAAGTAGAGATCATAATTTAAACATACGAATCAAAGTAAGTGAATTCATTGCACTTATGTGAAATTTCATGCTATTAATTAATTCTTTTAAAGATGAAAAATCTCCAAAAAAAAAAAAAAAAAAAGAGTACTGACTTGATTTTTAAGCACGAAGTCGAAATTTAAACACAATTTGAGTCAATCAAATCATATTGTCCGTTTATATGAAATTGAGTTTACCAAAATTTAAAGGGTATACACTTTTAACTTTCTGAGCACAATTTCGTCAAGTTTGTGTCAATGATCAAAAGTTTCAAGCGAATATACGAGTAAGAGGTCAATATTTGCTCAAGGTTTCTAATCTTAATGTATTATACAAAATGTCCGATAAAATTACGTTTTAAAGAAATAACTGGGTTCGATCGCGAAAAACGATGTTAAATCGGGAAAAACGGTACGAAAAGATTACTAATCTTTTGCATCATTTGCAGAGATTAGGTAAATATTACTAAGAAAAAATTATTCAACTTGACTTTTCAGAAAACAAAAGTTTAACATGCCTCCTGTTATATATCTGAAAGCCGTCTAACATTAAAACTTTGGCAATGCATGTGTTTCGTTATTTTTGTATTAAGGATTATATCATATTATCAACCTACTCTTCACAAATCGATACTAAGACTAAAATTTATTTTGCCGGCTATAAAATACCTAAATTCCGAAAATTATCTTGCTAAAAACCTGCCAGTCCAAAAACTTCAACAAAAATTCAATCGCATTGCATAAAAGTAATTGACACATCCAAAAATCACTTCGTTTTTCTTTCCATTTAACCCCCCCCCCCACTTTGCCATGAATTTCGTTCAATTTAAATCGCAACAGTTCGTCTCATATTATTCCTCGGAACTTTTATATCGAATCTATACCGTGAAGTCATTCGTCAAAACGCGATCTACAGCGTAGCGCTCGTGCCAAATCACAAAAGAAAAAGATAGAGTCAGATCGACTCAAACCCCCTGAAAATTTCGCTCCCGGAATTTAATTCGATCGGGGTGAAAAGGATGGATTGAAAATCAGGGGAGGGGGAACAGACGACAACAAAGATGCGACTGCCATTAATCATGTCAGCTGATAGGGGGCGGGAAAATCTCCGCATTTCCCCTCGGTTTTGTCACCTGTTATTCTCCACACAGTACAGTGGTTTACATCGGTCATCTAAGCCTACGGAGGTACTGGAGAAGGCTGAGAGAAAAATATCTATCTTCGTTTTTTTGGGAATATATATATTTTTTAAAGGTAATGCTTTTTTTTTCCTTTTAACCCCGGCGAAGGAAATGATTTTCTGATAAATATTTTTTAAATTTTTAGCTTAAGAAATTTTATTCTGGGATTCGGTTGCGTAGGATGTTTTCTACTTTGATAAATGTAGGATGATTTTTTGCCCCGCAAAAAATGGTACGAACATATTTTTGGCTCTGAATTATAGTTATTAAATAGTATTTTAGCAATAGGGGGTTAGAAAAGTTTAAGCTTTATCAAGCGATATTTGAAAACTTTATCAATAGTTTTGAAAATAAAATGTGGACAACATTTAGAACTAAGTCAAACAATTAAACCTGAGTTCTTGATCAACAATAATTAAACAGTGAACATTTGAAAATTCTGTAATATTAAGCTTTAAATTGTCATAATAATTTACTACAAAGTAAATGAATTTCTAATTTTATGCGTAGCAGCAGTTGCCTTTTGTTACTTTATTCAAAAAAAAAAAAAAAAACATAAGGGAATTGCGCTACGAAACTAACCATAAATGAAACTGTTCAAAAAAAATGTCTTTGGCAATTAACATTCATTTTCAAGGCTTAAAAATACTTACGTGAGCTATGAAGTAAACTTTATTACTTTTTTGCATTCATTTAGTAGAAAAGATGAATATATCCATCGAAAGTTACGATAGAAATTTTATAAATTGTATATGAACTAACAAATATTATCAAAACTTTAATTAAAAAAAACTTAGATAAAGCTTATTGTTATGAAAACTGTAAGCTTTAAAAGGTTGTTTAGGAATGAATAAAATGAAGAATTCTCAAAAACTCAACGAGTATGTAATTTGAAAAATAAATAAGAAAATTAAATGCATTTTCTTTTTGCTAAAAAAAACTGATTGGAGCTAGCTTATACTTCTAGTGTTCCTTCCATGCCTTTTCTTTTCTCGTTTATTTTATTAAAATTACCTAATTATACGTGATGCGTTTGCTTCAAATTTTAGCAAACTGACTGAATCAGATTTGGAGAAAAGTGTTGGTGTATACAAGCTGTACAGATTAAATGATTCTCCTTATATAGTGCTGTGGTTGCGAGGAACATTGATCCCAGAAGTATTTGTTTTTTTGTTGCAACAATAGAGAATAATTTATGGCTATTGTTCATTTTTGAGTCAAACATAACAGTAATACAGCAATGCCGAAATCATCATTTAGATAGCTTCAAAAAATTTTCAAGAATGCAAATAAATTTAATCAATATAAAAAAACCCTTTTTCACGCAGTCTCATTAATAATTCAAGAAATTACCTTTGATTTTATTGCATTACATTTTTAAGTTCTTCAAATAAACATTTCTAATGGCTGTCGGTCACCCCATTAAAGAGGTTAACACTACAGACCGAAATGCAATTTATTACCATTCCCTGCATCTTTCCGAACAGAAAACATCGGAATAAAAACCGGGAATCGGGCTTCGAAAAAAAATCTCCAAAGGGATTATTTCTAAGTCGAGCGCTTAGAAGGCAACTATTTCCATGCCAGCATAAATATTCTTTTAGTACCCGTGCAATCGTTGATAAACAGATGCTCTGGCTGCTTGGAAAGCCCTCGGCAGATAAGAGTTGGGACTCGTCTCTCCAAACAAAACTTCACAACGATTGGACTTTTTATTCGCTCAGCGGAAGCTCGTTTTAATGGTACTTAAAAAGAAGATACTTTCGCTTCCCGATAATATTCGTGAAATGGTTTTTCCACTAAATCTTGTGCCGTTTCAATATGCTTTATCGAAGCAGGCGCCGGGACGCTTTATGATTTTGTTTTGTTTTTCTCCATTTTCTTGCTTTTTTGCTCTGCTGGTTCCAGCATTGGAAAACAATGTGGCTCTGTATTGAATCGATGGCGTTTTATAATTTCCACAATGTAGGAATTTAGATGAATTCCAGAAAGATAAAGCCTTTTCACTTGTTTATCCAAAATTCAATAATTCACATCGTAAGTTCTTGTCAAATTGGGACTGAGGGACGTCAATAATTTCCATTGTGTGTTTCTGTTACCATGAGCACCATTTCATATTTTTGATCAATAACGATGATCCGAGCATAATTCTTTCTTTGGTTTTTACATGCATTTAAAAAGGGCCTGTTTGTAAATTTTTCGATTGGAATTAAAGGTTGTTTCCAATATCAGCGAATTTTGTTTCAAACAGTACAGTAACTCTAATTGAAAAAGTAATCACCGCACTAATTTGCCCCAAATACAACAGTCGTCAAGAGTTAATTTCTAGATTCTTGAAAAGAACCAAATTGAAAACTGAGAGTTGTATATTATTCTTGAGACGATGATGTTTATACTTCCACAATTGCAAATTAAAGCCACATAAGCATAAAGAAAAAGTTACCTATTATAAACAAGCTTCAGCCAAATTTTGGCAAAAGCTCTCAGTAGATACTACCAAAAACATGAAGACCTTGGTTAAAAATTAAAATCCCTTCCCGTTTATTTAGTCATTTTTACAAATATAAAATCGCCAATCGCTAATATCTAGATTCTTAAAGAGAACACGCAAATGTGACAGCTCTTTTGTTCTAATGACGTTTCTCTTCCATGTGAGATGATTGGCCGTGAGAAAAGCACTGTAGTCCACAGCCACTGAAACGGAGGGTTGACGGAGCAGTATTACAGCGAGTTTAGCCAAGTTTTTAGTTGTAGCTCTAACCAGGAGATGCCACCAAACACATGAAGACCATGTCCAAACATCCAAAATTTCCTTTTCTTTTTTTTTCACTCAGTTTGACATAACTAATTTCTAGACTCTTGAAGAGAACCAATGATGAAAAGTGACAGCTCTCTATTATTCTAATGACGTTTATACTTCCATGTGACGCAATTGGCCGTGAGAAAAGCTTTGTATTCCACAGCCACTGATGCAGAAAGCCAACATGTGTTCGAGGCAGCTTTGAACGATCATTTAACCGCCATCAGACAACTTAGAAGGAATTGATCTCCAATAAGTCCGCCACCAATTTTCCACCAACTATCTCCTCCCCCGTAATTCTGCCAGCACGAGGACATAATCCCCACCTTTCAGCGGTCTTGTCCATTGTCCGGCGAATGTAGTCGGTTTGACGGACAAACCTGTCGTCGGAGCCGGGATCTTCCCGTTTTAACGTATAGCGCCAAGGTCTAGGTGCCTACTTAAGCCCAATTCATCATTTTAGGAGGCGGCCCGTTTTAATCGATATCTTAGCGACAGATTGCCAGGGAGTTGTTGGGGTGGAGGCTTTATAATTCCCATTTTCGTAGCTCTTTATATTTACTTTTAAAACATAGAATGCGTTTAGTTCCTAGACAATTATTCTCATCTCGTTGAAGAATTAGGAGTTATACAAAACAGAAATGAGCTTTAAATTTTTTCAGGTGTTAAGCTTTAAAAATGCATATTATAATGATGCACTTAAAAAAAGAAGACAAAAATAATTTTAGACCTTATTGTTATCAGTGCTGCCCAACCTTTGTTTGCCCAAAGACCGCACCTTATATTAAGATGAATCTAGTGGTTAGAGCACATGAAATTTAAATATATTTAATTTCTTTTTTAGGGTAACTTTTTAAACCGCGCTAGTTAATCAAAAAAAAATTAGTTTGAACAATTTTGCACAGGAATTTTTCTTTGTATAGTATCCATTAGTTTGTTTCATTTAAATAAAGGACAAATATTCAATCATTTTTAACCTAATGACTATTATTGAGCAGATACGCCCTCTAAGTTAATGATTTTTTTTTCTAAATCGTAGAATAGAAATAATCATTTTTCCATGTTATTTCAGAATTTTAGTATCATCAAAAAAAAAAGAAACACCGCAACCATTATTCTATTTTACAGCTATTTATGGTCAACAGCTATTTATCGTCGCGTGTAATGCTTTTCAATAGAGTAAAAAGTTTTAAAAGCGTAGTCCAAAAGTGCATTTTCTTCAACGATAAAAACTTTAAAAAGTATAGCTTTCATAACTAATTGAAATTAATAAACATTCATACAAGTCGATTGTAAGTAGGGATGCACCGATAAGCAAATTGGCCAATTACCGATTAATCGGCTGTTGATAATCGGCCGATTAATCGGCTGAGTGTATTAATGATAAGGATAATTGTTTTTCTACTACCAATTTTACCATCACTGTTTTTTAACTCCTTTACAATTCCAAGTTTAGAAATAGTTGGATCACAAACGATAATTCACGCAATTGATACAACATTTCATCAAAACCGTTAAGCCAAGCATTGTAAAAAGAATGATTAAAGAGATATTGAGTAAAAGAGGTCCATTACCCAATATCGCGTAGAAAAATTGTTTTGTAACTTTTATGGGCAAACCGCAATCAAAGCCATGGCAAATGCTGTGAATTGATTCTAAAGAATAGGAGTTTGGCCAGTTAATTGACATGTGTTTAATGTCATTGACTTGCCTGGAGCAGAGTTAGAGAGGTAAGTAGTCCAGATAAAACTACTCAAAGTGAACAGGCTACATGTTCGGTGTAAGTTGTACTGTTGTACACTATGTACAGGAACTAGCTACGACTTAAATTAGTATAAGCTCTGCAGAATCTGTGGATAGTTCTCATCAAAGCATGATTGTTAACTCCAACTATGATTTTGTAAAGCCCCGGCTCATATATCACCTTACCTAAAAATAGAAAGAACAAAAAAAAAAGGCTATCTCAGCAATCATTCTAACGCCGTATGAAAGAAGCATAGAACAAAGACACACAAGAAGAAGCAAGAAACTGCACAAAACAATTGTTATTGCAATATTCTCTACAGAGATAAAGTGCAAGACATGATTAAGTGCATGAAATGCCATCGGTGAGTTTATCAACACTGCCTAAGTGAGACCGAAGCAAAAGAAATTCTATTGCAAATGCTGGAAAAAAGATCTATAGTTCTAATATAAATTATTCTATGATTTCCTGGCATGGTCCAATTTAGGAAGTGCATGGTTCGATATAGGCACATATATTCTTAAATTGGACTTTTGAAACTTTTTGTAAGATAATTTTTTAAAAAATAATTTCCATATTTTTAGAAAATATAAGCTCCTAGGGCGGTTCCTGATTAAATTTAGCATACAATGCCCTATTTTGTATTTTTGTATTGCTTCACATTGAGCGACACAGGCCTCCTGTTCTTAGGGGGTCCAATACAGGCGGTCTTCCCCTAAGTAATTTATTTCTGGGAGAAGTTTTTTTTTTCCATTTTCCTAGTTTTCACAAAATAATTTCAATATTTTATCAAATTTCTTAGAACCAATTTCCATATTAGTGTCAATAATATTATTAACGTATTGTTAGTTATGTTAATTGGAAATAAAAATTTATAAAAAAAAGGACTGGTGGGGGAGTGTGTGGTGAACAATCCAATTTAGGAGTACTTTTAATTCATATATTTTAGTAATCAGTAGCTATTTAATTCAATACTTTTATTCTTTGAAAATTAGAGGTTATCTGAAAGCACTGTGCTAAGGAGAAAATTATCGCCACATGAAAAATGTTGCATCATTGTCTATGTATATTTATTCAAAGTAGGAGAATTCATTAAAAAAAACTTTATATCAACTGTGAGGATTATTATTACCGTTAATAAAATTATTCATCATAGTTTCCTAGTGAAAGTATACTTTGAAGAATAATACCGAAAAAATATTTTTCAGCCGATTAATCGGCCCAATTTTGCCGATTATTAATAATCGCCAAAGTGGCTGATTATGGCCGATTAATCGGTACTTCCGATTAATCGGTGCATCCCTAATTGTAAGTATGTCTGAAAACCAATTTAATAGAAGATCTTTCGTAATAACGACTGTAACGTTTTACGTACTTTTTTCATGTTGTTATTTTTCACTCATTAAGTCCTTCTTGGGTTAGATTTTAGATGGAGAGAGGATTGGGAGGATATCAGTTTATATTACTAATGGTTAAGACCAAATGTTTTATGATAAAAGTTCATATATGTCTGCCGTCAGAAAATGTAGTTTTCACCATACGGATTAGACGCAATAAATTGTTTTGTGCATTTATTTTTATTAACCAGCTAAATAAATCAGTTTCAGTCTCTTGATGGAAATTTTAACAAAATAATCAATTCATAAATTTAGGCAATGCGAAATTAAATTTTGAAGTCCATTTGCTTTTCTAAGTTACGAAAGAACTACATAACTTTATGAAAGGTTATTTAAAATAATACATTTTTTATTCAAGTTAGCGTTTATTAGAGTAAGAACATTTCTGTCTCAGAAAAGTGCTGTAAAAATAAACATTCAAAGTAAGAACATTAGGCTCTCGAAAGTCATTAGAATTCTGCAACCTCCCTTTCTGAGATAAAAATTCTTGAAGTGACAATTCTGAAAGGGACAACTCACTGGGAAAGGACATTTAACGATATCAAACTAAAGAAAAGAGAAGAAGAAAAAAAAAAAAGCTCTTTGAAGAGCATTTGTGTAGCTTGTAAAACTTTCCATTCCCCTTTCAAAAAGGAGACGAAGTCAACCACAGGGTTAAAAATAAAACCGCTAAGTACCCTCTAAATAAAACAAGTATTTTTTTCTGGAGCACCAGCTACCACTTTGAAAATAAAGCCAGCTCCAGAAAAAAAAATGAGAACAAAAACTAGATAGACTTTCTCTATCTCTCTGCAGCAACTAACCAGTGGATGTGGAGGAGCCGAAGATGAGGAGGAGTGTGAAACAGATCTGTTCCACATGAGTGCTCGCATCCTCCCAAGCCGACAAAAGGGGCGATAAATGCCCTGGGGGAGAAAGAAGCAGCTTTTCGGTTTCTTTGCCCCCTTGGGGATAGGGGAAGGTGCCGCATCCCACCCCTATTACATACCAGCAAGCGTCCTCTTTTCGGGAAGCTCCAGTGTTTACGAATCCTTGCGACACGGTGATTAGAGGTCTTATCAGTTTCTTTCAGGATTCGCTTGTTAATGATTTACCGAGCGTGCTGCAAGAACTCTACTGTGAGGGGGCGGTGGAAGAAGAGATCTTATGTTCCGCCCTCACCCGTTCCTTTTCTCACTCCTTTGTTCACCTAAGACCATTATATCTCGGTATGGGGACCATAATGGTCAGATAACATTGACTGCTCCCAAACTGCCTGCATAAAATGAGGACGGCTGTATATGCAGCACAGTTTTCGTGTCTTTCCCTCGTAAAACCCTAAAAGATCTCGTAATTTAATCATCTGAAAACCGCTTTTCTCTGCGATGCTCGGGGATCTGCGGGAGCTCGCTTCCTTGCGCGCGAAAGTGAGATGAATCCTTGCGATCACTTAAGAGAAGGAAGGAGATAAGGATGAATTTTGAATTCTCTCCCACTTCTGAGGTTATCAGTGCAAACACAGGGTTTTCTAACTTTTCCAATGTCATAATTACTGTTATTGTAGTATTTATTAATTTTAAGTTCGTGCAAGTCCTGGTTTGCTTCAAAAATTAATTTTAAATCTGCTTAAATTTTCAGTGCGATCCTTCTAAATCAGGCTCTAAATTTATCTTTGATTACCTGTTGAGATTCCTCCTCATCACATACTATTATTAGTAACTTGAAGTTAGTTTATTGTTAGAGATTTTTAAGAGGTTGACTTTTTTTCGTGAAAATTATCCGTTTTGATACAATACGTCATGGCTTGAACCACAATTTGTAGTTAATTTGTTTGAACATGCTATTGTGATTGATTTACTTGTCCAGTTAAGTTTCTTAAGAAAATGCAATTAATATGATTAACTTTGTCATGTGTTGGAATTTAATTAATTGACCGTTGAATGCAATTTTAAGTATTTCAAAGTACAGTACTTGATATTTGATCTTACTTTCTAAAACGATCATCAAAATCAAAAATAAGATCAATTAAATCCAAATAAACCAACTATGTCAGCTATTCTATAATTTTATTACCAGAAATAAACCAAAATATAATACAGTCGAACTCGTTTATAACGAGCTCAGATATAACGAGAACTCGGATTTAACTAGGGAAACGAGAATATTTGGTTGGATCAATGTTAAGTCTATGGGACAGAATTCGTTTTTAACGAGCAAGACCCGGTTTTAACGAGCATTTTTTTCTGTCTCGCAGTCTTTTTTTCTCATCTTTCTAGTCAAATTCCTGTCTTATCTTCATTTTTTTCCATTGCGGCTCAATACTTGTGTATGAAAAATTCCACCAGCATTCCAGTATCAATAGAGAGAGTTCACAAATCTGGTATAACAGGTGGGGCTGATTGTTTACAGAGAAATCATTAAATAAAGAAAAGTATTTAATTTAATTAATTGATGTAATTAAAGTATTAATGAAATTGTAAGTAAACTCAATTATTTGACCTCCCAAGCTCCCACTCCTTCTGTTTGCACGCCGACCGTAAGGACCCGTTTATTACGAGCACTCGGATTTACCGAGCAACATGTTACGGTCCCATCGTACTCGTTATAAGCGAGTTCGACTGTACAATTTCATACAAAGAAGTAAATGATATAATTTAACAAGCGCAATGTTGTACAGATGCAGTTGAAAAAAAGAAGGAAAGGCATCAAAAAATTTGTTAATTCGGGAGAAATGTCAGTTTTTATCGACAAAATTTCTAGCTACATATTGTATTTTCTTCAAAATCAGTTTGATATTTGTGTGTAACTTCAATCAATATAATAACTTTTGTCTTTTTTACTTTAAATTTGCATCAAATCATACGCATGGAAATTCTGAAAAGGAAATAACATCTAGAGAAATTGCACACAGAACTCAATTTTTATGTACTTTGTTTAAGCTCAACATAATTCAGGTAAAATTCCTGCATCCATCCCTTCATTTTTTTTCAAAGTGATATAAGATATTTACTAGTAAATATTTTTCAAGCAAAAAATAAATCATTTATTAAATTCCGAATTTGGAAGATAATCCGGTAAATTTATTGAGAGGAATTAATTTAACAGGGTAGAGTAAAATTGTCGAATGCAAGAAGAAGCAAGAGTCGAATTCAAGAAGATCAAGATTCTATTTCAAGAACTTTACAAAGGAACGCTGAAATCAAATTTGTTTCGCTCTGTCCCTCATTTTTCTCATTTTTAAAAATAAATGAACTTTTATTCATTGAAAGCTTTTTAACTTGTGGTTATTTTCCTCAACATACCTTATTCCATTCCTTCTCGATAGTGTTTGCATTTCCAAATTTCTGTCTCTTTTGTAAATTCGCAAACAAGTTAAAAATGATCTTTTAAGTGTTACACACTTTGAGAAGATGTTTTTTAAAACAGACAATCAATCATGGAAACATCATATTGTTGTTACTTCCTATCACTAAAATGGTTTGTGCAAACTCCTGAGATTTTAAAACTAAACTCACGTGATCATCAAAAGAAAAATTAATAAATAAATAAAAATAAAGAAAGAAAGTGCTACATGAATGTGACACATTGCCTGACAAGTAAAGTATTTCAACAAAGTGAGTGAAATTTATCTGATGAATAATTTTAAATGACACAGCTAAAAATAATTCCATCTATTTGAACACCATGTCATAGCTGTTGATAGGACGCCTAGTTTGATATTTCACTACATCTTAATTGCATTAATGAATAGTTATCAAAATATAGGCTATGCAAATTCATGAATATCACGAGTCTTCCTCCCTGAAAGTTGTTTATGAATTCCCTTTGTGAAGACGCTAGCGGAAGAAAAAAACTGAGCCGTGGCCCTCAGGCCACTCTTCTTCTGAAATCTCGAAGGCGAGAGCTACCAAACGTCCATTCTTAATTAAGCAACTCGCGCATTGTGCCCGCTACTTTATCTATATGGTGGGAAGCATATTTCAGCAGTGACGTTTTTATTAGATTCCAGCGACCGAAAATCCCAGCGCCGTGAAATGAAGAGAACGAACGGGAGTTTAGCTTCTTGGCTTCTGCTTTTCCGCACTCAGTCGTAACTGGCACCTGGTTGTCATATTTCCTCCAGGCAACCAGGGGGCGAAAACAGTCTGCTAATTTTCCCAACCTCCCCCTCGCTCTCCAATCTGCAAGTTCGATTTTGAGAACCTTTTATACTCTTCTAAGTACTTTTGGCCCCGAAGCCATAGAATGGGAGAAGAGGCATTGATCAAAAGAGAGGTACAGGCTGTTTATGGAGGTCTTCATTACCGTTCTGGAAAATCGGTTGGAGCGAGATAGAAAAAGTCGCCTGCATCTTAAGTTTATGGTAAATGGCGGGATGGAGTGTCGTAATTCTTTGCCGAGGAGCACATGCAAAACGAACGAAGAAAAGGTGAGCACAAAATGAACAATTGGGGTACCTCTTTAACTACTGCTCGCTCCTGAAAAATGCCGCAGAGAAAATTCAACACTGGAACTGTTTGGAATATTTTGCGAGACATTTAACCACACTAAATATAATCCTCAAATATAAATTTATATTACAGTTGATCAGGTTTTTTTTTCATCGATGAAAAAAAAAAAAACCTAAGTTGTTTTATTAACAACTAAAGAAACAATAAGGGAATTTTTTGCTTATTATGGCAAAAAAAAAAAAAAAAGCCACGAAATTGTTTCCAAACCACAAGTAACTTAGGCTTCATTTAACGTCATTCGGTAATTTGTGTGGTTTTTCAGTTTAAGTAGTAAGATTTACTGCCGAGACGTAGTTTCAAAGTCAGTTTTGTTCAAGGGTGGAACCAAAGCATACGTTGGAAAAAAAGGTAGAGAATAGAAATGATAATGATTTTTTACTGCTAAACGAAATAGAGAGAGAAAGAAAGAGAACATAATAATGATATTTCTACAGTTAAAAAAAGAAAGAAAGAAAAGAAAAAGGATGGTTACACCACAAAAAATAAACTGCTGTTTTTACAGTATAATACTGGCAGCTGATTTTCCAGTTTAAAACTGTAAAATGAACAGTAGTAAACTGTAAAATTGCTAATTTTACAATAATAGTATGTACTGTGCGTTTTAGTTTTAAACTGGAACCTCTGCTGCCAACATTTTACTTTATAAACAGCAGCTTATTTTTTCTAGTGTACGGATATCAGTTAACCAATAAATTGCAAGCAACTTTCAAAGTTACCTTTCTCGAGGTTGATCTGCCTTTCTTGTTGCCTAGCGTTATCTGCTGCGACTTTGAGAAGACCCTGAATGTTCCTGAGAAGTGTTTCCATGGAAGAGGCCGTCTGTCCCTGCATAGGGCCTGACTCACCCCCCATGGTAGGATAGGCTCCCATCTGCTGTTGACTTGATGGCAGACGATCTGTGTTTGCTGTGCTGCTGACATCGGGATTGTCGCTTAAGTCTGTAAGATAAGCAATTTATGGTTATTAAAAACATAACAAGAAGTTCTGTCAAGAACTAAACGAGCCTACTTTCCCGTACATCGAAATCGGCATTGTAGCATCTGATCAATATTCTCTTGATTATATGAAACTGAAAATTATGTCAAACATACCTCTATAGCACTTAAAGCTGATTTCTAAAAGCAAAATATACCCCTCTCATCAGATGAAATAGACACGTAAAAATTAAATAAACGAGTCAATTAAGTTTTGTCGCACCTTTTAAAGAATGTAACTGTTATAGTTCTTCCGTAGAAAAATTCCACAATCGTTTTCAAAAGAAAAAAAATAAACAAATAAAATAAAAGTACAAAGAACTTCAAAACACATTTTATCAAAGAAAGAAAAAAAAAAAAAAACTGGTTCGTTAATAAAATGTCTTGAATTTCATTTTTAATCCGTTGCCAGTTGTTAAATATAAATAAAGAATAAAATGCTCTCGTGAATGAAAAATTTTTGTTAACAAAAAAAAAATCGTCTGCCAAAAAAAAATCATAATAATAATAAATTAAACAAAACAAATAAATAAATAAACAAAAAATCGTCTGCCCAGTCAGTCATTTTTTTCTGAGCCTGCATTTCCGCCATGTCTGCGGAGTCGGAGTCGGAATCAGAGTCCTCACAGAAGATTATTCAGAAAAGTACTTTACAATACATTATTTATCAAAACCATTTTCTTACAAAGTTAGTTTGAAGGAAATCCGCCTTGAAGTTCAGAATCAACATTCAATTTAAATTTCTCCGTAGGCGCTCATGTTAAAAATTTTTCTGAACGGTTCATCATTGAACGAAAAATTGTTCAAATTGAAAAGTGAAATATGGGAAGAAGCCTCTCCGAGATCTTTCGAGCAAAAAAAAGTTTATTCAATTCCGACGGTTCACTTAAAAGTTATTAGGTGGGGAAAGGTTGTTTGAACGGTTCAATGTTGAACGAAAAAAATGTTCAAATTGAAAATTTAAATACGGTAATGAAGCATCCTTGCCGAGATCTTTCGAACAAAAAAAAGTTTGTTTAAATCGGACTGTTCACTCAAAAGTTATTAGGTGTGAGAGCTTTTTTGAACGGTTCAATGTTGAACGAAAAAATTGTTCAAATCAAAAATGTAGGTACGGGAATGAAGTATCCCTGAAAAGATCTTTCGAACAAAAAAAAGTTTGTTCAAATCGGACTGTTCATTCAAAAGTTAGTATCGCGGGACCGGTTATTTGAACGGCTCAAAATTGAACCAAAAATTGTTCAAATCAAAAAATCAAATATGGGAATGAGCTGTACTCGCCGAGATCTTTCCAACAAAAAAAAAGTTTGTCCAAATCGGAATGTTCATTCAAAAGTTATTAGGGGGGGACAGACAGACCGACAGACCGACCGACAGACCGACCGACCGACCGACCGACAGACACACAAATTTCCCATCTCAATACCCTACTTTCAAATTTTTAATTTTTCGATATTTATTTAATTTTTTTGTTTCTTTTTGACTTTTTTTTACTTGGCGATTTTTTTTTACTTGGCGATTTTTTTTTACTTGGCGATTTTTTTTTACTTGGCGATATTTTTTGGACTTGGCGACATTTTTTAGATGCATTAAGCCAATTTAAATGCTTTTTTCGTTTCTTTTATTTTTAACGGGAAAGTAGGCTAAAAATGATGCTATTAAAATTAAATTAATAATTTATAACAGCTAAATACAGTCGAGTCTCGATAACTCGAAGCCTTATATCTAAAATAGTCCTTTATTTTAAAGTCTTTATTCGGTTCCAAGCTCTTGAGAAAGTTGTGGCAACTTCCTAGAACTCGAGCTACCGATAACTTGGAGTTTTAGTGGGTTCCTTGACACTTCGAGCTATCGAGACTATAAATTGTACGTTAACATACCAGAAAGCTAGTGCTGATCTTCAAAATTTCTTAATTAAGAGTAAATAAGTTTTAAAAGACATAGGAATGAGATGGAATATCATAGCTGCTTTATTTTTCTCATTTGACTGTTTTCCCCTTGAACATATCAAAAGTTGAACTGTTACGGGAAAGTTTCAACTTATAAAATTAATCGTTTCAGAAAATAAAAAAATAAAAATGATTCTTTTCTGCCAAAATATCATATAAACAAAGTTTAGTATTTGTTCAAAAGCAAATTGCAAAGTTTCTTTCACAACGCATAAAATTTCTGTCCAAACTGATAAGCTCGAGAAACCAATAATTCGGATCGACATAAGACACTTCAACATGTGTCTCATGGAGCAAGAGTCAAACCTACACTGTAAGAAATGAATATCGTTTTTACAGCATAATACAGCTAATTTTACAGTAATAAACTGTAAAACTACTAATTTTACAGTAGTAAACAGTAAAACTGCTAGTTTACAGTAATAAACTGTATAATTGCTAGTTTACAGTTTATTACTGTGCATTTCAGTTTTAAACAGGAACCGCTGCTGCCAGTATTACACTGTTGTTTTTACAGTATAATATAGCTAATTTTATGGTAATAAGCCGTAAGATTGCTAATTTCAAAACTGTAAAATTGTTAGTTTTACTGTTAATTACTGTGCATTTTACAGTTTTAAACTGAAACATCTGCTTTCAATATTATACTGTAAAAACAACAACTTATTTTTTGCAGTGTTGTCACGATTCGGAGTAATATTTTGATCATCTACAAAGAACTTACCATGTTCTCGTTCATCGTCATCATCGTCGTCTTCACTGTCATTGTCGTCGTCATCGGGTCCGTCGTTGTAGGCGTTCTCACTGCCACTGTGCTCGTTCGTGGTCGGGTTCTGATTCTGATTCGAGGGCCTGCTCGAATGTTGGCTGAGGTTGAGGACGGGACTGTGGCCGTTTGCCGAGGCCCCTGCAAGAAGCCAGAAGTAGCCTAAATCCACCAACAAGGAAGAGAAAAAATAAAAAAAGAAAAAAGAGCATTAGATTGCTTCTCTGCTCGACCTCAAAGACTGCTTCAGTTTCGGAAAGGCTTCGTTTAATAGCAATTCATCCTTTCGCTTGCTCCTTATTTCACCTAATCATCTTTATTTTTATGTTACTATCTTTTACAAGTATATCAAAAAAAGACAACAACTTGATCACTTGTAAATTTTAAACCAAAATGTGATTCCTTTGCAAAGAGGGCCAGAAGTTTAATAAATTACTACTTAGTTCAAATTTTTTTTATTCATTTATTTGACAAATGTAGCACCAAAAACAAGTGATAAGCAAACGGTTTTCATTACAAAGATCAGCAACTACTTTAACAGTTAACCCTTATTAACTTGCTTAATTGATTTCCTGAATCATTCACAAAATCAGTAAGATTCATCATCTGCAACCTTTCAGCAGCAATAATTTTTTTAATCCGATATATTTTTTTGAAATTTATTTGTAGTGTTACTTATATGTCAAAAGCCAGCTCACAGGAGTATTTGGTATACAAATATAACCTTTTAAACGACTAAGTCTGCATCTGTTAGTGACATTTGAATTTTCAAAAAATCTAAGACCACTATAGATGGAAAACTCAAAAGAAGGTACATTGCAACTTAGAAGAGTTTCGAAATTGACTAGAAGATTACAATACCTGATGTTAAAACAACTCTGTTTCTTTTTAAGGATAACTCTATTTTTTTTTCTATCGGAGTTATAAAAAACTGAATACTTATCAATCTATTTAACAGATGATTGTTTCTTTTAATTAAGAAGCCTTTCCGAATTTCTACACACAATGAACGAACTCTTGAACACCTCAAACTTCAATGTTAAAAAAAACACCTTCGTAGATTAAAGAGTTGAAACAAAAGAGTAGAAAAAAAGAAGCGCAGCAGTCGAGAGAAGTGCAAAGAGAAGCAAAATAAAAGTGTTAAAAAAATTAAAGAAAAAAAAACAATCCTAGTTTTTCACAAATAAAATTGAGTTTAAAACAGTTGCAGAAGAAATTGATTCAGAAAGCCGGGGTCTTTGGAATAAACCACATGCAGTTAGTGATTTAAATGTCATAGGTACATTAAAATTCTTTGAAATGTAAATACTTTCAAAGGAATTAGCGATTTTATTTCAATTTATATCAGCAATTCGACCCTGGCTGATTTGCTGCTTGCAAATTATTTTTGCTGCAATAATTTGCATAGCACTAATACCAGAGCACTAATAGTCGCTTACTTTTTAAACATTTCTGACCTTGCAAATGTATCTCTATATTATTTTTCAATGATATGGGGAGTGAATCAAATTAAGACAGACAGCGTGGTGTACGTAGATGTTGACCTCTTGTCCCAGAGGTGCAGATTCGAACTTTGCTCCAGTTGGTGGATTGTCAAAATGCAGAAAAACGATAGCCCCCATGTCATATATTGATCCGGCATATAAATGCGCCCTTCAGTACTCTTTTGGCTTTGAGCCCTCTTGGTAAAATTAAATTCCCAGTACAGTTTCACATCGATGAGTCGAAAAGAGCCCTGGTGCTTCCATCTGGTGGGGAAACTGGGCATCAAAAATTCTCGTTATTATGGCATCCATCGATAGTGGGGCCACATATGAAAGAGAATAAATACTATGTCGGGGAATCGAATCGCACTTGATCTGCAAAAGGTAAAATCTCTAACGCAACCCTATTAGAAAGAACAAGAAGTGCTTCAAATTAATGTAAGAGCAAGCGTTTTCGACAGTTACAAATTTATATGTGTTCGCTTCGTTGATAACGCATTTGACTCGGAACCAAAAGATTTCAGGTTTTAATCCCACAGCTGCAATCACTGCTCTGAGAAATGAAGAGATGAGACAAGTTTTTTGGTGACAAGTTGTCTAATCCTGATCGAGCTGCCTATTAGGAATCTTCCTATTTTCGACTATACTAGGCATACATTCGGGGCACAACTTTCCCCAAGGTTTATTGCCTCGAAAATATCTCGAAATAAACTTCCGCTTGGCATACGATAATTTGCTAAAGGCCAGTTTACTTTATATTTTTGTCTGCAGGCAAAATCTACGCAGTATAAGTCACAAGAAAATATATGGGTTTGTTTTTCTGATGAAAAAAGTTTCCTTTTCTGTTTTCAAACTGTGTGCTCTTTTGAAAACAATTTTTATTGGTAATCTTTGCATAGTGAATTAATAGCAAAAAAAAAAAAAAACATTAAATTATAACATTTTGTATCAAATAAATTGACTGAGTACAAAATTTATTTATTCGGGCTCTTAGAAGCATTTTTGTTTTGTTGCTAGTTTTACAAATGAAAGTTGCGCATAACTTTGTAGAAGGTTTTCAGCACCGAAACGATTTTGAAACAAACTATTGTCCGGCACACTATAACTCGCAACTGACTTATTAAAATTATTTGACTGCAGGTAAAATCTATGCAGTGTTGTTCGAAGAATAATTTATAGGTTTTTTTCTCTCATTAATAAAACAACCTCTTTTAAATCTGCGTGTGTTCCTTTTAAATAGGGGAAAAATACGTAAAAAATCATTCAGGAGTTAATGAACGATATAAAAATCAAAGAAAAAAAAAGGGAGAAACAGCTTTTAAACTTGATCGAATATTTATTTTTGGTTAATATGCTTTGAAAATGTAGAAGTAAGTATTACGAACTATTTCTCCACCGGTTGCAATATTCATATACTCACCGTTTAAAAAGGCTTGGTCCTTCATACGATGACTATCAAAACCGTAGAGGCGTTCTTTGGAGTCTACTAGGTCTCCACGTTCGTCTCTTAGCCTAAAAGGAAAAAAAAAATCTTAACTTCAGAAAACTGCGTTCAAATACTTTGTAAAAATTTACTACAAATACTTTAAAAAAAATTCATTAATTCATTTAATACTGCTCCTGATGAAAAGATATGAAATGTTTAGCAATTTAGACTAGGGCAGTACAATACAGCAACTTGGTAGTTGCTGTTGAAAAAAATTCAACAGTCATTTTCTGGTTATTATGAATCCGGAATCCTGGAAAAATCCGGTTCAGGTGGACCACCAGAGCAAAAAAAAAACTTAAATATCACAAAAACAAAACAATCTTTTAAACATCTAAACTGAGTAGGGAATTTTGGATGAAGCATGATATGCTATTACTGTAAATAGTATAATATATGAAACGCATCATTTTTGGAGAGTGGATATTAAAGTGGTTCATTTCTCAGGAATTACCCGAATTTAACTTATAAATAAGTGTTTAAAATTCTTCTAACTCTGTGATGGATACATTTTCTAAAAACTGATTTCGTTTTCTTGAAGCACATTTTGCTGAATTCTAATAATTTTATCCGATTAAATGATTAACGTCAACGTAGTTTTATGTAACAAGTGGGAATCATATGCAAGGTGGTCCTATGGCAGGAAAGTCCATTTATGAAAGAAAGCCAAAGCAATAAGCATACAATTGTACAATGAATCCTTGCGATAAATATGTCATTGACTAACTAAAAAAGTCAAAAGCGAACATTCAGAGTATTCTGAATGGAATCTAATTAAAATGTTTATTTAAAGATATTTATTGGAATGTAGCGTTGAAATTTTCTAGGAATCAACTGCTTGCATTCAGTTCAACATTGTAAATCAAGAGGTAAATAAAAAGAGGATACTAAAATCAGTCACACACACACCAACGCACCTAGTCATGAAAAGTTTTCAAAGCAAATTATGCGCAGTTATGATTTAGCCCACTGACTGAAATCAAGTTTCCTAGTTATAGCATTTATCTTAATATTTTCTTCAGAAAATAATAAAAATGTCAGTATAGATCGTTTTCTACTGCTAAACTTAAAAGGTCAGTGATGTGTGAATGAAAAAAGAAAAAAAAAATCTTTAACTTCATGATTTTTAACTCGAGGCTCAATTCATCGCGAAATAAAAGTTACTCCTAGCATCTAGTAAACGAGGGACACATTCGTATCCACTCACTTCCGTCTGCTGCTTTTAAAAACTAATTTCCAAAAATCCACCCGAGAGTGGCAATCATTTGCCACGCCAAAGTGGCAAGAAAATAAATGAGGGAGTCTTCCTCCCCTACCCAACAAATAGGGAGACAAGTGTTTTAATTCCGCCAAGTCGGAACGGAACAATTACACAAATCATAGAGAGAAAAAGCGAATCGGAATCCGAGTGTTCTCTTTTGCGTCTGCCTCTGACACGTGACTCCCCGAGACAAATGAGGGCAAATTAACGGCAAAGTAATGGGCAGCCGGCATTGCGTCCATTTATTTAGGCTCAGCCTATCGCGTAATTTGCATGAGAAACTAATGAAACGGCATTAAGGCTCCGCCACTCTTTTCTAAAGCGATTCAGGCCTGCCTTTAAAATCTGAGGGTAAGATTTTGGCGGTCTTGGCGATTAAAATAAAAGAAGCAACTCTTGTGAAAGAACTGTCTAATATATAATATCTATAATAAGCCCTTACTTGTATGTATACTTCTACTTACTTCGTGTGACTAGCATAATATTTATGTCATGCATCCAAAAAGAAAAAAAAAAGTCCTGATTTGCTGACTATAAAGAGTGGTGCACAGATTTACTCTACATTTTGGTACCTACGAAAGCATTAAAACGTCTGACTGTTGCCCCAAAATATAGTAAAATTGTTGCACCATCTTTGTACCCAGCAAAGTGGCATTAACTTTTAATGCAGCATACCTCTTTTTAAGTCTATGTATATATTTTTATGTACATATTTGAAAGACTTGAAACGGCTCGTCTAGCAGTTCATTGATAATAATTATGAGGATGTCCCAGACGCAATAGCGGTTATGTCGCTTTAGTGTTGAAAAAAAAAATAAAAAAAAAACATGCTCTGTCCTAATAAATCCCGTGTTTCTTTTTTCTGTATTTTGAAGATAAACCGGGAGAAAAGTAATTTCCTGCAGAAAAGTTGTAGTTACTGGCTTGTTGATGAAAATATGTGTCCACAAAAAGAAAAGCAGAGCGTAAACTCAAAAGCAATCTTAGGAAAATATTACCACCGCTGACCCCATAGTTACCTATTTGAAAACCACTTGATCAATTCAGATATTCAAAAACAGTTCTGCCCCCAGATTAATTAACAAATTCTAGATCTACGAGCTTTTTTAAAATGTTTTTTTTTTTAATAAAATTTTATCTGCTGTTATTTTCAGGTCTTTCAATTGAAAATAGAAGGCAGAATTTAGGAAAGACTTATGAGTTTTGCCAGAAATGTACGCCAGCACAAAAGTAACTTTGTGTTTAAAAAGTCAAGAATACAATATATCAATACTTAAAGCTACAGAGTAATCTAAAAGACATAAACTAGCCGTGAAATTAGAGTTCAGTTTAAAAGCGAATTGTGCAACTTGTGGGGCTAAAAACTAATAGGAAAATGCAGTTTGTGGGATAAAACAATTTGTGGGAAAATTTTTGCGGCTCGCATAAAGTTATATTACTTCGCACATCACTCTCAGATATATAGTTCCAAATACCAACTATATTATTTTCACTATACAATAAATTCATTAATGCTTAATGAAAACTATTCTGCTAGTAAGTGCGTATCTCAGAAAGCAATTATTCGCCTCCTTTGGCAACCCTTCTGAAATCGGCGTTCAAGAGTCAGCGGCAGTTGGCTTCTTCTTTAGGTCGCGATGATTAATGAAATTGGGAGAAATGTAATTTTGAGCATTCTTTAAACTCATTTTAATTTATACCGGAGGGCTGATTCTTTTCTGAGCACAGGGCTGCGATTTTCAAGCCCTGATGAGCTGCTCCCAGAGACGGATATCCCCCTGATTCCTAACAACCCATGCTCACCTTATCAAAAGGGGGCGGGGTGGGAGGGCTATAGTTTTCAATGCTTTTATTTCAGGGTTTTTTTTTTTTTTTCATTCCACGAATTTTTTAATTGAAAAATATATCATCAATGCACAAGCAATATTTTCTTTAGATATGACAAAACCGAAGCAGTTTTTCTAGTGAATGTTAAATTTCTAATAATTTTTGGCTAGGTCTACTTTTTTCCATTCAGAATGGGATTTTACATTTGTTTTGAAAAAAAAGGACAAAAGAAAATCTTTATTTGTTTTGACTTTGAATGTAGAAACTTCGTTACACGCTAAAAAAACAATAAACAATAAACAAAATTCGGCAACGATTCATTCTGTCGTCGGAACGTATTAACGAAAAGCCTAACTGGATTATTACTGAAACTATCAAAACAAGCATGTTGCACAATAATCATTGAGGCACTTCGCTTTTTCTTCATAAATAATGTTCAACACTACGAAATTGATGGCCATTTATTATGAAAATAGTAGTTAGCCAACATTATTTATTGACCCAGAATCTAGATAATTAGGTTAACCACCAAATGATGGTGCAACCAGTTGTCTCTATTTTTTACAATTTGAACTCCAAGGCAAATGTTCTGTTCGCCAATAACCTGTACCTCAGATAGCTTCGCAGTAACTATTACAGGACTTAGAACCTTGTATGTAAAAGTCGAAAGAGTGAAGAATAGTTGAGTAGTTTTTAGCAAAGGTTCTTGTTGTCCTCTATCAAATACATTATTTTACTAGATTAGTCTAATCAGTTAATGTGTCTGAGTTGCTGTCTAGAGGGTATCTTACTCGTACATAATGTAATATGAATTATCCTCACAGGTATGTTTGAAACAGAAGCATTGCTACAGATTACGTATAGCGAAGTTTGATACTTCTCTTAGATGTTTTTATTCATTAGTCCACATTTGTGCAACGTGCGACAAAAGGCAACCATTTCTCTATTGAAAGGGGTTCTGCTCCTATTTAGAATTCGTCATGTCCAGATGAATAGTCACAGACACACTTCATGCAAAACAACAAGAACAATAATAATAATAAAATAATAATAATAATAATAATAACAATAATAATAATATTAATAATAATAATAATAATAATAATAATAATAATAATAATAATAATAATAATAATAATAATAATAATAATAATAATAATAATAATAATAATAATAATAATAAATGACAATAATAATAATGATGAAATTGATCACTTTAAAAAATGTTTTGTTCAAATTTTAAATCATTTAAATTTCCTTTAAAAATAAGATACAGAGAAAAAAAAAGATTATAATAGTAGGTTACTCTATGTTGTATTTAATCAATAAAATAAAACAAAAGATTAGAATTGTAAATGACAAAGTTTCTTCGCAATAACAATAAAAAATTAACTAGAACACAATCTGTGCTTATAATGCAGATTTATCTATGCAGAAGGTTTCGATTTTTTAAATAGAAGTTCAACTGTAGTTACTGTCGTCAAACAACGTATCTCGCATACCACACGCGCACACACACTGTATCAATATTAGTAGTTTGTTTCATCCAGAAAGTGGATCCAACCAGTTAGTTACAAATGATAGTGCATAATTTTTCCCTAGAGTGTAACCGGTATAACATTAAAAAAATGTTTTGCATGCTATTTTTGTGCATAAATAGACAAAACACACTAACTATTGTGTGTGTGTATATATATAGGCCAGTGCTTGTGTGTTTTTTTATATATATATACATTCGGAGAGTTTTTATCTGCGCGCCAGTTAGAAAACTGCAGAGGCGTTTCCTTCCATTTTACAATAGATAGTGTCAATGTCAGAATAAGACAGTTCATCCCAAAGCGAAGAAAAAGGATTGGAGAAAAAGCTTCCATTCGGGGCCGAAAGGGGGCATCGCAGGGGAAGAGAGGATCTTCTCTCTGTTTGAGATGTAAAAGAAGAGGAGGAGCCAAGGAGATACGAAAGCGAGAAGCTGAGGAGGAAGAGAGCGAAAGAGAGAGAGAGAGCGACACGCGAAAGCGAGTAGTCCGTCTGTAAATGAGAAATGCAAACCCAAGGATAAGGCCAAGGTGTTTTTACCGCTCACTCCCTGCCTCTTTGCGAAAAATTTTATCTTTCTGCAAGTTAATTTAAGCCGACAGGATGATGGATGGCGCAGAGAAGAACCGCTTTTTTTCTCCTCTTGCTGCTCCTCCATATATATGTGTGTGTATGTATACTTCTTTTTTGATTTCTTTTTTCCACCTTCACTTCTCTCCAGGATTGAAGGGGGGTGTAGGCAGAGTCGAGTGCGAGCAGACCCATCCATCATCCGGCTGCCATTGGGTCCGGGGGCCCGGACGGGCCCCGGCTTAATCTCTGGAAAACGAACCAGACAGTCGGCAGGCATATTGCCACGCACTGGCTTGACCATCCCTCCCACCGCCTCCAGAAAACATGATAAATTATTTCCAAGAATTTATTTCATAGAGCTTTAATTTCCTCGGCGAGATGCGACATACAACTCTCGGTCCTCCCTCAATCCTTCGCTCCATTCGATGATTCCGTCCACCCCCCTCCTCCTCATCCTCATCCCTCCGAAAGACGAGACTGGTGTTGTGTTGATTATTTTTTTAAAGCCTCCTCTCCCACCTCGCGACGTTGTGTGATGTGAATCGTTGCTGATTTGCATGGAACGCTATGGACACTTGGGACGCATCTAGCACTGATTAGGGGTGGGGATGGTAAACGTTTTTAACCCACCCTCCACACCCTTTGTGTAATTACATTGCGGGGGGAGGTAGGGTGCTTTTTCTTCCCCTGCCGAATTCTACTCTATTCTTTGTAGCAGTGACAGCTTTTTATTGAGCACGCCTCCGAATTGAATCTTGATGGCAAAATGAGATTATTGCGAAATGCCATACCGTATTTTCAAGAGTATAATTATTCCGTGATTCAAGTAGTTAAAATGTTAAAAGAATGTGAAGCGAAACTGCAACTATAGACGATATGTCTTTTCTTTCCCAATTAAATAATTTAAAGAGCTTTAATTTCTTTTCTGACACGAAACACTTTTGTTCCTTCGATTGTTTTCACTACTATTGAATTTGAAGTACATTGCTCCTTTACTTGCAATGGTGACTATTCGTGAAATGATAAACTAGAAAGTTTGAATATGATTCTTAAAATGCGAGTTCCTTTCGCAAAAATTTTTAAGCAATATATCTTGTTTTTCTATAAGAAACACTCAATAATAAGTTCATGAAATTGGTCAACAATCAAAACCATTATAAAATCGTGCTTTTCCACAAAATTTCTTTCGTCCTTTCCTTAAATTTCTTTTTTTTTTTATTTTTACTTTTCATATTGCAGAATGAGTTCAAACTTTTTATTGAGTGAACTACAAGGAGAAAATTTTAATAGAAATTATTTAGGAATGTAAATTAAATTTCTATTGCAAAAAATAGCTTAAAAGTCAACATTGAAAAATTCACATGTATTCTGTAATGCCACTAGCACAAGGAGGAAGATTAAGTTTTGCTACTGTCGGTGAACTTAGTTTTCAAGAGCACAAAAGTTTTAAAAAACATTTATACCTCCGCTTCGGTTTCTTAGTGATATTCATTTAAAAGGACAAGTTGAACTGAAATGCATATTAGCAAACGTGTTCAATGTTAACAGATTACCTTTACTCATTTAATTCACATGTGACTTTAAAAACTTCAGCAGCGTCCCAGGTAACATGCGTAACGTTTAAACGTTTCGTAAACGTTTTAAAATGGTTGTCACAACGATCACAACCATTTTGAAACTTTTATGAAGCGAAGTGTGGGGTGCTTTGGAGATTTTAGGAACCTTTTCTCTTCTACGTAGAGTAGAGTTACATGAAATATATATATTTTTTTATTAACAATTCTTCTTCTTCTTCTTTTTTTTTGCATGTTTAGTTCGTATTTGCTTCACATTTTTGAGCTTTTGTTTTTGTGCAAGTTTGTAAGTTTTTGCTCATAAACCAAACTATACTGCAATAGCTTTAATACAGTGAACTCTCACTTATGCGCCTGCCCTAGGGACCAACAGAGAAAGGCGCATAAGTGAGAGAGACGTATAAGTGAACAAGCCTATTTAAAGGACTAAAACTCAACATAAGTTCTAATGAGAGAGTGAATAAGAATGTTTCTATAGAAAAGGGACAATTTACTACAGTTTGGCAATTACTGCAACGTAACTATAATGATTAAGAGAAAACAAAAGTTGTAGCATGGCTAATTACAAACTGTTCCCTTTAAAACGATGCATAACAGATAATTGTCCCTCTCCGAACTCTAGTTCATGCGGAAAAAATGCCTTCCGTGAGCAATAAAGACGAAAGATTAAAGAAGAAAGTAAAGAAAAATGCTTATTTTTTAAAGAAAATAAATAAATTTTCATACATTTTAGGGAAAATTCGGCGCATAAGTGAAATATTTATCTTTAGAGCGATGCATGAACGAACGTTACAATCATCATTTTGCTATGGAATGTGCTGGGACCATTCAAAATCGTCGTATAAGTGAAAAAGGCGCATAACTGAGGCGGTGTATAAGTGAGAGTTCACTGTATATGGAAAAAATGCTCAATAGCTAAACTAACCGTAACCTACCAAAATTTAAACAAAAATAAAACTTGCAGCACCAAAATCTTTTAAATTTAAAAATCACTATTACTTTAAACCAGGAAATATAATTTATAAATATTATATATTTTTTTAAATGAGTATTCCGTTTTATTAAACAACACTTTGCAAGCCAACAAGTGTCAGATGCGTGCAGCTGTTCTTTTAGCAAGGAAAACTTAATGGACACATAGATTACTTAATTAACCAGAGCTCAATATATCTGCAAATTTAATTTTCTAAAACAACTTCCTACCGTTGCTGCTTACTAAAACGCTGAAAGAAGCACGAAAAAATTGAGACATTTTAAATGCGAAAGAGAAGAAAAAAAAAAAACTGGTGATTCTTTACCACGGAATTTCAACATATTAATAAAGGAAAAAACAAATAAAACGATTCGTTTAAGCACGTGGCTAAAGTTAAAAAGAAATTGGTTTAGAGAAAAAGAAAAATGAAAGAGAGAGAAAAAAAGAAGCATTTTGCGTCAGCTTCATTTTCCAAGTGGTAGGAACACCTCAAAAGCAAGATGTCTATTTAATTAGGGAGTACTCAAGTCTGTGTGGGATTCTAATATAGATTCCAAACTTCTCTCTCCCCGATTCATTCAGAGAACGTTGCTAATGAAAAAGTTTTTCCGCCAAAAATCATTGAGTTAAAATATCACGTTTAATTAAATCTTTTCATAATTAAATATGTAAATGAACCGGCTGTCAGAAGGCAAAAAAACCACTCCAAAGAAATTTGTTTTGAAAGGGAAATGAAATTGTGTCTAAAACTTCTTCACCACCCCTCACATACCCTGCCACCGTTCTTCGGTATGTTCTAGATGTCGAGGAACTTTTCCGTCTTTTTGAAATTCCATTTTTTTCTTCTTCTTCTTCTTCTAAAGTTGTTGTTCTCCGATTCCTTAAAGATTTTTTTCTGGAACTTCAAAAATAGCAGGTTAGTTTACCGGCGATGATTTCGAGAAAAAAGATGGAAATAAGGTGTTCTTAATGAGTGTGTCTGAGTGGAAATCGAATATTTCTTCGCAAGCTTTTGAGTTTGCTGAGTAATTTGTTTTCGTTTCAGTCAAATTTCGACACAATGCCGCTGATGGCTAGAAATGATCTCCCTTTTTACACTGTTAATCAACTTATTTTACTTATGTAAGTAACAGGAGAGACGATGTAATTAATATACTTATTTTTACTCCGGGTTTTGTGTTTTTAGAGCAATTAATATTAGCGCTGAACTATCGAGCATTTTAGGAAGCTGTTTATTTTACTTTTTTAGCGGAAGGAAGTCTTCATGCTGATATTTAAAAAACTTTGCAGTAAGAATTTTATATTTCTGCTAAGAATGCGTCGTGCATTACGTAGTATAAGGGGATGAAAATAAATTTAACAAATTGAAAATGGAGTATTTAGTAAAACACAATTCAAAAATGAATAATACATACTAAAATAAAATAAAATAAATAAATATCAAAATAAAATTAAAAAATAAATAAAATAAATAAGTAATAAAAAATTAATAAATAAATATACATAAATAAATACAACAAAAATATTAATAAAATAAATAAATAATGAGCAGATAAAAGTTAATAACTAAAACCGAAAATTTTCGGTTTTTATTTTTTTTTCAAACAGTAGGTTCTTTTAGTAATAAATTTTTATTTTATTGCATCTAAAAAACTTTCATTGGGCAAGTGTAATTCATCAAGTTATTTCATTTAATTTTTTCATTTACTAACATCTTTTATGACAAAATACCTTTCTAGTCAACTTTAAAAAGCTCCTCATTTTATTTATTCATTTTTTCACGACAATTTTTTTTTTTTATTGTACAAATTATGTTCATGATATGAAGAGGAGAAAAAAAATAATTCAACAATCTCAGAAAGTTTTATTGAAAACTATCGAAGAGAAAAATGTTAAAGGTCGTCTTTTGAATAATTTGAATGTAATATTTATTATTATTTTTTTTCTTAACGGTTTTGCATTTAGAAATATTTTAATGAAAAACTAGTAGGCTCAAAACAGAATAAATTGTAAAATTATGACACACCAGCTTTTTTTTTAAAAGTAATGTATACTTATTTATTGTTATAATGATTTTCTCAGTATACTTTCCTTACTGATATTATTATCTGTTATTAATGTTTCTATTATTATCATTAGTTGTAAAAGCAATAACAATAGTCTATACAATAGTAGAAATATATTAGTTTCTGTAAATTCTTAAAGTTTTAGTGATTGCAGTATAAATACATCAATATTTCTACTGCTTCTTAGAGGAAGTGAACATTTGCGATATCAGTACATGAATTAACTTATACCAATATGCTGAAAAGGACCGATAGAGGCTTTTATATTATAAAAGAAAAATGCTGTTTAGTCCTAACTTTCTCTGAGATTCAAATAAAAAGAAAATCTATATTTATGTAAATGTGCGAACTGCCTCTTATTTCTTAACGAAGAAACAGAAAGTTTTGTGCACTCCAATCAAAATAACCCTCAAAGTTGCGCCTATTAGAAGACTTTCCGCGTATGACTGATTATGAAAGAGCTTGAATCCACAATGGGTCCTCAGCTTAGTTGGGAAGAAGAATTCGGTTCATTCCTGAACTTTCCGAATGAGATTTTATGTAGTTTTCGATTTCTTTAACTTCATTTGCAATCTGCATTCGCTTAAGATCCGGAGACCGATAAGAGGTTAAGGGAAGTGTTTTTGGTTTTAAAATTGTAAATATCGCAGAAGTGAGAAAATTTAAATTGCTCGAAGGAAAATGTTTAAAAGTATTGTAAAAAAAGAATTCATTCATGGTCTTTTATGAGCTAAGGAGTGTTTTCAGAGCTCTCGAAAATAAAGCACTCAGCGAAGTTTAAGTAATCAATCAGCTTTTCGATTCAACAGAATACAAAATTCTCTTGCCTCTTATTATTTGGTTCTCTAACTCTATTTTAAATTCAGCGATTTTTTTTTTTTTTGCATATGATAGCGCGTGCTTTGACATTTACGCTCTTAAACTAACATAAATGCAAAAACATGCCCAAAAATTCCTATACAAGTTATGTGCAATAGTTACCTTAAAATAAAAAACCCTTCAGGGTAAAAAAAAATCCCGGTACGTTGCACAAAAAATGCAGCCAATTTGCTTAGCTATATGAAATGGGGTAAAATTTTACTGCAATTTGGTGCAACGCAATTTAATAAGTACATTTTGGTACTATGAAAGCACAAAAATTTGCTTATTCTGCCCTAAATTAATTCAAAAGAGATAACTACCATTTGAAGCAAACAAATGACCACCATCTTATGGAGTAACATACCACAAACTTTTTACTGTGTATTTAAATGAAATAATTTATTGATTCAAATAAAAACCAGTGACTAACTGATTTTTAGGATACTCAATCAACAACCTGATAGGTATCACGATAAAGGGTAACTCACGTGAGCACCGTATGTGCAGAGAAAAAGGGTGCACAATTTTTCTATATTTTGGTGCAACATACAAATAGGTACCAACACTTGCTTATGTTGTAACAATATATACCAAAAAGTATTCACCATCACTTTCAGCAAGTAAACTAGCACCACACCGCAGAAAATGAACTGTTGTTTTTACAGTATAATTCTGGCAGCCGAGGTTATAAATTAAAACTTGTAAAATGCACAGTAATAAACTGCAAAACTAGCAATTTTACAGTTTCTTACTGTAAAGTTAGAATTTTACAGCTTATTGTCGTAAAATGTAACTGTATTATACTGTAAAAACAACAGTATAATACTGGCAGGAGGAAGTTCTAGTTTAAGACTGTAAAATGCACGGTAAAATTAGCAATTTTGCAGTTTATTACTGTAAAATTAGCAATTTTTACAATTTATTACTGTAAAATTAGCAATTTTTACAGTTTATTACTAAAAAATTAGCTGTGTTATACTGTAAAAACAACATTCATTTTTTACAGTGTATGTATAGAGGAAATTGTGCATAATTTTACTGTATTTTGGTGCAGCATACACAAATAAGTACCAACACTTGCTAATGTTGCAACAAAATATAGCAAAAAGTATTCAGCATCACTTGCTGCAAGTAAATTAGCACCACCTTTCGGTACAATGTAGCACATTTTTTTCCAGAAGAGTACTTAAAAAAATATAAGCATTCATTGATTCCGAATAAAAACCAGAGCGGCTGACAACTTGACTGATTTTCAACACAATCATTCAAAAACCTGACGGGAATCATGACAAAGAGTTCCACACATGAACGTCGCAGATGACAGATGTCGTCGAAACTAAAAAAAAATGTGCCCTAAAGGTATGCATTTTAGTGGAAGATACACGATTGAATCCCCCCTCGTCCACCCGGGGATTCGATCAGACGATGCAGATTTTGATTCCCCACAGCGTAGCCCAGCGCATGAAAAAACAGAAAAAAGGTTCATACTTTGTTCGACTGCGGAGCGAAATATTTCTTTTCTTCCCTCAGCTGCTAATGACGTAGATTTGTAGTCATGGTTTAGAACTAAATTTCAGATATGGTTTGATATGGAAGTAATCATCTTTTAATGTAAACTTCAACCACTGATTTAAAGTGAGAGTTACGTATTTAATCGGAATTTGAACGAAGGGGAATGTGTGGCAAAGTGAAATGGTAAAATATCTTCACTGTTTGCAGCACCACCTATCTCGCAATATTTTAACCATGTTACTAGACATATAGTTGATTCCTGTCAAAAAATAAGTAGCTCCAAAGATCATGGAAAAAATTTTTTGCCAGCCATTTTCAAAAGTTGGATACCTTTGTCGTAATATTAGTGGCTTTTTAAAAATAATTTCTTGCTATTATAAAATGATTATATGTTGTAATTATCATTTCAACTATCAATTGAGATCTACTGATGACCACTGCAGTTCTTATTTCGTTTGTATTAGGCATTTTTTTTATTTAAAATGTTGAATGTGATTTGCCAAGTGCAAGCAGAGCAAAGTGGATGGGGTAAAGTGAAATAGTTCATTCCGTTTACTTATTTATTCTTTTATTAAATCACTTAACGTATTTTTTCATTTGTCAATTTATTTACATGCTTTTACTTAATAAAAGAGTAAATAAATGAAAAATTGACTGATTTTCTTGTTCATTCTCGATTTTATTCCCTCATTTATTTTTTTTCACTTATTAATTAATTCATTAATTCATTTATTTACTTATACGTTTGTTTTTCATTAATATATATGTTTTTGTTTTGTTTATTTAAGCATTAATTTGGTGAAAACTACTGCTCGTCGAATAGAAAACTTTTCATAACAAAAATAATTTGTTTTTCACTTTGCCTCATGATTTTTTGACTTAAAAATTTTCCATTTTTTGAAAGTACAAAATAACTGTCAAAGATGAAAAGTAATATTTTAAAGAAAGTTGTATCACAAAATACATAATTTCTTCTTTGTGTACAATAATTTTTAGAGCAAATTTTCCATTTTTTCCTTTTGAAGCTGGTAATTAAACTTTAATATTTCCCTTTGCCCTACATTACCCTATATAACAATCGATATTGCTATTTGATGGAGAAAAAATACAGCAGAAAAATTGCGACAAAAACGCATTGTAAGAGAGAGCTTTCTCGTGATAAGACAATTTTTTCAAAGAAAAATATGCTTTCTGCATTATGAAATCCGAAAAGAAAATGTTAGGCTAATATTGATAACTAGTAAAATTGATAGAGTGTTGTCTCATATGTTTTGGGGTAAGGAGATGGCCCTAACAGCCGTAGTGCGTGATGGTATGCAGCATGATCTAAAGGAAAGTTTTGGTGAAAGATCTTACAGGGATTGAACTTTGCAGGCGTTTTACTCAAAGTCAAAACTTTTATAAGTAAACCAAAGTCCCTTTTGCTTCTCACTGCATCAGATGCGCTTTTTTCTTCATTAAATACAACAGGAAAAGTTGCATATTTTAAAGTTTTACCACTTTTTTTAAAAAACGAATTAGCTAAACTATATAAACAATTGTTCTTAAAGATAAGCAGTAGAGATAGCATCTATAATCGTCAAGAGTTTAAAATGGAAAATTGCATTTTATGAGAAATTAGTGAGGCATGCTATGGCCGATACAATTAGTTGCTGAATTATATGCCTTGTACTAAAGTGCAAAAACTTGAAAACATTCAAGAAAGGGCAAATAATTACATAAAAAATTATTAATTCTTTATGAAAATATCATTTTGCTAGAAAATTGGTTTTTGTTTTATTTCTAACGTAACCAGAATAATAATCAGTTGATGTTAGGCTTTTTATTTTGTGAAAAAATATGAGCACTCAATGACGTAAGGGTTAAAAAAAGAAAAAAAAAGAGAAGTATTTAGTGAAACTAAACGGCGGAAGTAATTGCATGCAGTAGCAGTTAAGAAACAATAGCAAATGAATGAAATGGGGAAATTAGAACGTAGTCTTTGTAGTCTATTTCCCCAGAGACCTGTGACACGCTCCCTGAAATAACAAAACGTTCGAAAGAAAACTCCTCACCAAACGGAAGTGTTTAATAGGCATTCCACACCGAATTTTAGAATCCAGTGAGCACCTGCCCATATACGTCAGGGACCCTCGAAAACGGCGGCAAATAATCCAATTTCCCTCCTTTTCGAAAAACGGATATAGCTCCGCATCCAACAATGAGAAGTGGGAGGGGGCGGACTTGCTTCAAATTCGTCGTCTGCACCATCACCCTCTTCTTCGCGCCACCCTTTCACTCGGAACACTTGAAAGCTTCTTCTTTGGATAAAGTGTGACACTGTGCTTTCGCCCCTTTTGTCGTCTGAGAGGGAGTGTGGATGGAATGAGCGAGTGGCGCGGACTAATATGTTCCAAAAGGACAGGCAATATCGCCGATCTCAACATCACCCATTTAGTGGCACCACTGACTGTCAATCTCGTTGGCCGGTATCCCAATCATTAATCTTCATTCTGCAGACAGCGGGACTCCCAAACACACGTGGTCCCCATTGCGAAAACGATTTTTTTTCCTCTGTCCCTCTCCACTTTCTTTAAACAAGACGGACAAGCATATGACGATGGTCTCCTATGTACAATTCTATGATAAGAGTTGATTATTAACAGGAATTTTTGAAAGTTTTTGATTACCTGTTTCCTTTTTTCTTCGATTGATGTGCTTGGACGTTTTTCAAGGTGAAATTTAAATGTAAAAGACGTAACACAGCTACTAATTCTTCTTGCTCTAGGCATGAAATTACTTTCGAAAATGATGTTGAAAACAAATGCTTTATTTTTAACCATAAAATTGAAACAAGTTATCTCTGAAAAATAATATAACGTCGATTTGCGTTTTTCTACTTCAAATCGGTCAGTGACTAGAACATTCATGTCTAGTGTTGTGATTTTTTAAGCTACAAATTTCGCCTATCATAAGATGTATTCCTTTAAATTATAACTCTTAATGAAATATTTGAACTGTCACGAAAGGGAAAAAAAGTCCGTTTTTCCGCGTATGGGTCATTCCATAGTGACTAACGTAACATTTAGAGCTGATTTTGTAACTGTGTTTACTTGTAACTTAAAGGATAAAAAATATTTTTTAGTTATGCTGGTGAATTTACAATGTACATGGTATCTATGTATCATTTCTGCTAAGAATTTAAAACAAAATTACTGACAGTAGATACTTTTTCAACCAAAATAGCAGTGTGACTAACGTAACATTTTTGCAACCCTGAAAATGAATGCTCATGTTGTAAGGCAAAAATTTCTCAAAGTTAAGCAAGTGTTAAAAATTGAATTGTATGTTTAAAAACTGTGTAAAGTTGGTTTTTAAAAACATAAAGCACATTTATTAAATCTTAATTTTTTTTAGTCTGAAGTGTCACCTTTACTCAAGATGGAGTGTGACTAACGTAACGTGACTAACGTAACCATCGAATAATAAGCAGTATAGACACACAACAAACTATTTATTATGGCTAATCTCAGTGATAATTACAATATATTTTCAATTTTTTGAACTTATTATGTTGTATGATTTTTATTTATGTATTTATTCATTTATTTTTTGATACTTTTTTCTCTTCGGTATTTTTTTTTCTTCGGCTGAGGTTGACATTTTCATGGAATGACCCGTATAATAGCTCATTATTCTTGCTAAAAGTTTTATTATTAGTTTTCTCAATACAGCCAAACCAATTGAATGTACATTAATGCAACGTGACAGCTCATACGTTTCTTTAAAAATTAAAATTAAATTACTATTTTAATGAAATATATGATATGTCACGTGCGAGAAAAAAATGGCAGTTTTTTCCGGTCCCATTGTTCTTGTTAAAAGTTTTATTATTAGTTTTCTCGATACAGCAAAAATAATTGCCATTACTTCTGCGCTCAACTACTGTTTCCCAAAACAAAAATTTTTGCTCTTCCTTCTTTTAAAAGCACAATTATCTTTGTTGCATCACATTAACATTTGTTAGGGGGTTAGTGACCTGAAAATACCAACTCACCTATAAAGCAGTAAGTAACCGCTCTAAACTCACCTATTTTAATCTGGGGAAAAAAACCTTCTCCGAAAAAAAAACTCTTCTTAGATTATATTTACATAAACGCTCTCTTTCTTTCAGATAGTTTAAAGAAAAAATATCTCTCTTTTCATAAGAGGCAATGTTTTTCTCAAAGCTTTCGAAAAGATAAACGTGAAACAAAAACGAAATGGAAGATATGCATATACATCCGTCCGTGGCAAAGTATTTTCGATGTTCATGAAATCAAACAAAGCACTTTCACAGCAAGATGGCTTGAGCATAGATATAGAATCCGTTGGAAATTCAAATAAAATCATCACCCATTTACATATTGCGGAAAAAAGCCGCGTACATCCACCCCTGTCGATAAACAAAAAGGATTTTCTTTTGAAAAAACTCCCGAGGCATATTGGAAATGAAATGAAAATTCCAAAATCCCCCAGGAGTAAATCTTTAAAATACAAAAATTGATTTCTATATCAGCGATGACAATTCTGAAATCTTTTGTGGTTTCAGATGTTGATGAAAGGATTATTTTTTTTTCTCTTCCTACATAAAAAGAATTTCTTGAAAAGAAAAGAACTTCACATTTGCAAATTTGAGGTATGAATAATTCAAACTGTCTTGACTTTTTGTTATTGATAATGCCTTTTACTTTATTCCTTTTATACATCTCGTATTCTAAGTTTTTTATACATATTTTATTTTTTTATGTATTTGAAAATATTTTTTTACGTTTTTTAATATACCAATCGTTGTACTTTGATAAATTGAAAATGCAGTAAACTGTTATAATTATTAGCAAACACATGTGATTTATCAGAACTTTAAAAGTCAGTGAGTTAAACTCTTAACAATTGTTTGCTCTTTAAACATGTTAAAAAAAAATGGATAACGCTTTTTTATATTGTAAAAAGAAATGTAAATATTTTCCTTTTCTAAAACTTTCACTATTCATTTATTATTTACATCTAGTGTTCTGTGCACTACTAAAAGTTATTAGTTTTAAAATGCAAAAATAAATGTGGTCAAAAAGTAAATTAGTAAGCTTGAAAAAAAAATCATGTTACATTACAATTTCAGGGGGGAGAGTAATGCTGGTGTATTATAAATGGAAAACTTTCCTTTGAATTTACATTACGATGCATCAGTGCATAGCTTTAAAAATTTGTTCAGAGGCTGATAGATTAATAATAATAATATCCTGGAGAAATCATTGAAAACAACAGGATACAAAATTGTTTGTGGATTAAATATAATGGTAGATAAAATTATGTGTTGGAAATTTTACGATGAAATCTGTAAACTAGTTTCAAAAAGCTCAGAAAACGTTTGTAAATTAATCATTCCTAGTTGATAAAATATCTTTTCGATAAATGACAATGATTACATAAATTGATAATGATATTCTCTAAAGAAAACTACTGTGCAGGAGATGACTGTGAAGAAATGATTCTTTGTCCAAATACAGGCATCTTTCTCGTACTTTAATGAAATTAAGTCAGATTATATGACTGTTAGAATTCAACAATAGTTTAATTTAACTCCAAAAATAATCACATTTAATACCTATTATTTTTGATGACATTATATCATTCTGTATGGGAAATTTTATTAGATTATTGCATAGCTCATAATTATTAAAAGTTAAATAATGAACAGTAAAATGAGCAGGGGAATTGAACCTGTTATGACATAGCCGTAAATTCGTTTTATGCGCTATAAACCAATGCATTGAGCCCAATCCCAACATTCCTAAAAGTGATGTTCTTTGTTTGTGAACGAGACATGAACGTAATGAATGATCATGTTTGCTTGAATTACATATTTATACTTGATAAGCCTTATCTTAAAGGCCATGGGGCGTTATTTTTAAAGAAAAATGTCCTACATGTTCATGTTCATGTGCTATGTAAGAGTTAAGCAACTAAAAAATCAGTAGAAAAAATTTACTCAGTAGGAAAAAATTTATTTTTTTTCTGTCAATCTCTCTCTCTCTCTTTTTTTTTTTAAATTCCTTTTTTGACCGAGATATTAGTTCATTTCGTAAGAAATCAAGTGTTGCTAATATTTTTTTGTTCCTGAAACCATATTGTTCTAATTACCATAAAGTGTGTGCATTGTTTTAAATTACCCATTATCTTAATAATTATAGTACAGAAGAAAAACGGAAAATATTCTGAAAATTTTATATGTGGTAGACTTTTTAGCATCAAAAGAATTTGGATTTTTTTTAGACAGAAAAAATTGCTTCCGGCCAAAACTGGGCGGTACGTGCCCAGAAAAAATTATAGCGGGGAAAAAGTTACATAGCAAAGTTATTATATATTTTTTATGATCCGTTAGCGGGTATGCAGATAGTGTAGGGAAAAAAATTAGAATTCCATCGTGTCGTCAGAGTACATAAAAGCCAAACGTGATGTATCAAGTGAAGGGAAAAACCCTTTCACGAACAGGATTTTTTTTTCTTCCCCAACTCACATGCCGAACTCTTTTAAAAGAAAATATTTTTTTTTTCTTAATTTTTCCAGCCATCTCTTCCCTTATCGAGTTATAAAGGAATTAGGAAAAACAAAAGGAACAATGATAAAAAGGGAAGAAAACAAACAGGGATGGCAAAAGAAAAAAAAAACGTCGTTTAAAAAAATGGTATCAATGGATTTGGCTCATTGGCGCGCAAAACTCTAGCACGCGCGCGTATCTTTGGCGCCGTGTCCCGCCTGAATTTCTTCTTCTTTTTTAAAAAAGAGACATTTTCTAATTGTTCTTGGGGTCCAACCGATGGCAAAATCAATAGTATTTTTGTTCTCGCTCCATTGTTTCGGCGTCACTTAAATTAACAGGTTTGGTAGTGCGGTACAATGCCGGGAAGAAAGGCTTCGAAATTAAGCGCTGGCGTCAAACCCATTGTTTTATAAGAAACAGGTGTCAGGAGCAGATGCGTCTAGAACAAAAGTGAGGATCACTACCCCCCTTCCACTCCCATAAAGCACCCCTTTTACTTTCAGAGCGATAATTAAAATGAACAGAAATGCCGCCCCTTCTTTTCCAGGTTTGGGAAGCAAGAAAGACCGATTATGATGCGGGAGAAAAAAATATATCATAATAAAATGGGGACAATTTCTCTGTCGCTTTCTTTTCACCCTTTCCCTCCCCCCTTCTAAAGACAATCTCCCGCTCATTTCCGAGAGTGAAATCTCTCCGAACAACAGATCGTCTGATAAGGGGTAGCTGCAGAAAACGAATGCGCTCTGATAGGCGCATTTACATCGGGAATTTATCGCGCTCTTTCTCTCTCTGCAATTAAAAAAAGGGGGGTAAAAATGGCGAACAAATAGTTTCAATAGAGATACCTGACACCACACGTGACTGCCCGATGCCCAATCGTATCGTCATGATTTCGGAAAAGGCTTTATTAATAAAAAGAAATGGGAGGGATGGAGCGGAGGGGGACATTCATATTTTTTGTTCTCCATTCCACATCAACCCCCTTTTTGGAGCAGCTTTTAGCTGCCCGCCTTATCTATTCATCTTTAATCGGAGATGCTTTTTGGACGACAGGAAAAGATTTTTCCTGTGAGGGTGGTTGGGAGTGGGGCGGGGGGTGTTCATATCCGCATGTCAGAGCTCTTTTCAGAGGACAACACTCCAGAAAACTTTGTTTTGTCCCGGCTTTTGAATGATGGTCTTTTGTTTTAGCCCAAGCCTCCCACTAATCAACTTAAATACCCCGAGTTCGTTTGGGTGAGGAGGGGGGGGGGATTTCTGTGTATAAAAGCCTTTGGAAGAAGAGAACAAGAGAATAAGGGGCAGGGGGATGACGGGGGGGATCGAGAAGCCACAAAAAATATCTCATCAAAATTTTCTTCGGGAAAAAACACTGTCTGTCAGGCAGTTTTAATTAATTTCATCAGCGCACTAAAAGTATCTTTTAAAAGAGAAAAGTTCTTAGGGAGCTAGATTTTTGAAAAGTGGGCAATGTTTTTATTAACTGCTTCTGCGAACGCACTCACTTTAGTTTGTCGATAATAATGACACACTTGGGAAAAACCTTCTTTTCGCTTACCCACCCCCACAAACACCCTTTTGGTGCAGCACTGCTATTGTAATTGCCGCCTTTTGAATTAATAAAGCTGTAATCAAAACAGATTTAGCATAAAAACGCGCGGGCCTAAATTGTTAGTGTTGCAGCAAGGAAAACTTCCGTTGGCTGATAAAAAATAAAAAAAGAAAAAAGATTTGTAGCTGACCGTATTTTCACAGAAAAGTACTTTTTAGGGAACTCTATTATTTTATGCGGGAAGCCTTTCTAAAAGAAAAGCGCGCACTGGAAATTTAAGACAAACTCGATTTCTAATTAAAAGGAACATCTTGCCGGACTTTTTTCTTGTTTTTTATCCGGCTTTCTTTTCTCTTTGCCGGACTTTTAATCCATGAAGAGCCATGTTGATGTTTCCTCAGACTGTGGCTGTGATTAATGTGTTAGCTTCTACAAAATGGAAAAGGGGGTAAGTTTTTTTTTCTTTCATTTTTAAGAACTCTTTAATTTTTTATTTGATGGGCTTTTTAAGTCTTAATGGAACTCTGCCACATACCCTAGTTGTCAGTATTTTGAGAGTAAACTGGGTTGGTTAATAAATCAAAACATCTTAAAGTTACGTTATAATGAATCAGCACAAAAATATACAATCGAAAAAGTTTTT
This sequence comes from Uloborus plumipes, assembly GCA_038373865.1. NCBI lineage: Eukaryota > Metazoa > Arthropoda > Arachnida > Araneae > Uloboridae > Uloborus > Uloborus plumipes. The sequence continues at coordinate 9,679 of JAXGGA010003687.1, read as the reverse complement.
TCAGCATAGAATAAAACGAAAGAGAGAAAAAAAGAGAAGAAAATATACGTATAGTTGAAGAGTACTTATTTATTCTTAAGTTGCAACATTGTTCTTAAAAGTTAATTATCTTTTAAAATTTTATTGATCGTGCAAAAACAAAAATAAACTTATAGCTGCTCTATCGTTAAATTTTTATTCATTATTGCCTCAAAATCATTATTTGGCCAATGAGTTAAAAATATTAAAGTATAATTTTATTCATCGTTCTTCTTAGAAGAAATAAAGCAAATCGAAACTTTCTGAAAAGGGTTTTAACTAAGTAAAATAACTTACATTTGCGTCATTATTTAAAGAGGAAAAATTACATTCTTTATTGTAATGATAGAAGACAAATAGAATGAATATAAATTTGACAACAATTTGAAAGTTATAGAAAAATATTGAAACTATAAAAGAATCTGGAAAGCACTGGGAAAAAAGCAGATTTTTTAAAAAAATAATAGCTGTACCAATAAGTAAAATCTTCCTTTAGACAAATTAGTATAGATTTTCCAAACGTCGAGCCAAACTTTTGATACCACTTTATAAAAAATAAATATGTACAATTAAAATAAATCAAAAGTTTTTTTTTTCATTAACGCAAAAACTATTTTCACTTCAAAAATGTCATCTTTCGAAAATCTTTTTTCTGCTAATGCAAACTTATCGCTCTAATAATTAAAGGTGCAAGTGGATAAAGGTAATATGTGACAATTTAAATTTCTAGAAAAAGCTTTCAAAGAAAAAAAGTTGTGTTTTTTTAATTTTCCTATTAATAGAATCTCTCAATGTGTTAAAAGAATACGAACAAGTTTTACCCGTTGAGAAAAATCCATTAAAAAAATAACGCAACATTTTTTTTGGCAGCTTTTTCTAGAAATTAAAAAAAAAAAAATGTCACATATCACCTTTATTCACTTGCCCATTCAATTCCAATAATTGATTGTATTTCTAATAATTGATTTAAAAGAACATCACTAATGTTGCTTTTACAGTACTGCCATCAAGTATACATATGCATCATTTCTTTTCAACATATCTTTTTATTCATAATACCTCTTATTGTTACATCTCCATTTGAATACATTAAACATTAGTGCATTCTTATTTTCTTAGTGGATGAGTATCAAACAAATTATCAACACACAACTCGATTATTCAAATTCCAATTCATAAAAATGCAGTCTATTTTCCAAAGATCTACACCAAATTCACCTACCATCCCCCTTTCCCTCATAAACTGACTTCTTAAGCAACTTTAATTCAGCATTTTTTTTTTAACCAAAGCGAAACCAATCTAAGCGTGCATGGTATCTCCACAATGACAGCTTAATTAACAACGTGATCGCTCTGATATCTGATAAACATAGAATTTTTTCCTCTCTCTTTCAGCTTCCTTTCCCTCTCCATTTCGACTGCTCGATGATTCATTTTTCTTCCGAAAATACGTGTCCATTTTTTTGTTAGTTCTTTCCTTTATCCCGTGTAACCATGTTTTCCGCGCATGCTCGTACTGTCACGTCCTGAGATGATAAGGAGTCTTTTAATTGGGCGGAGTTAATGTCTTGTTTGCTTGTGTGGAAAAAAAAAATAGGAATGACGCAGTGTGCTCACATACTTTAATTTTTGTAATATATGCAGTTAACTTCCAATATCTTGAAACATTATTACTCAAGATATTCCTTCCTTCGAACTTTTCATTAAGTCCCAAACTCTTAAGAAAGTGGTGAAAACTTCCCATAACTCTTAGGTTTTAGCCGATTCCTTGAGATTCGAGATATTCAGAGTTGACTATTTCTGACTGATTAAGCTGACTCCCATAATATTTTTTTTTTCCAACTATACTTGGCAGCTGATGCAAACAGACCCACGTTTTGCGTGTTTCAAAAAAATAAAATACTCAATAGCTCACCTTTGCGAATTGGTAACATCATAGTTAACAGTGTATGAAAACATCTACATATATGCGCCTTTCCAGTAGAGGAAAATCGAAGTTAGCAACTCAACTGGAGGTTGGCATTTCTTTTTATACATTACGATTTTCTCTTTGACCTATCTTCTCTTTTTTCTTTGTTCAAAGCATACATGTATTTTAACCAGCAGAATACTTCATTAAAAATTAGGACTAAACTCTGTCATTAAACTTTTTCTTTGATTTTGTTTTTATTTTTATTCAGTCATTAGTACTTTCCGCCGGATTAATGATAGAATTTTATAAATTTTCACTATTTCTCTCTATTCATTAGGATTTTTCAGTAGCCATGATTACCATTAATGGTTTTTATTTAATATTAAGATTTCCCACTCAAACGTTCGAATTTATTTTTTGGTCATTATCAGGGAAGAATTTAGGATAAAAGTATTTTAGATTAAAATGAATTTGTACTGAATTTTTGCTTTATGTTTACCATTTCTTCCTAGGGATAAAATAGGTTAGAATGTAATTATCTCACATATAAGCGTCATTCTGTTAATTTTAAATCGATTACATTCGTCTTGATTGGAAATGTAGTTTACGTAAAAAATTATTAATTATTCTGAATGTCATTAGTGAAAAAGTTTTTTTTTTTTAATTTTTAAAGTGTTGGGACAAAGAGAGTATTGTCCTTGATATCTTATGTATACAGACAGAAGAAATAGCGGCATTTGCGTGAACTGAACAGTCCAAAGAGCTTACCTTGTGGAATTAATGACTTCGGAGGCGTGAGAAGTTGCCCTTTCTTTGATGACAGACGATGATTCTGCAGGTCCACCCCTGTTGGAAGATGAGGACGAGTTGAGGTGCTGCTGTTGAGAAGGAAGCTGCCCTTGCTGACCCGGCGTGCTGGCTGCCAGGGGCATGCCGGCCGCAGCACCCGCTGATAACATGGAGTTGTGATGTGCTGCTGCTGCTGCCGCATGGTTTAGGGCCATGAAGGGAAGTGGGTTGAGGTGAGGTGTGGCTGCTGCCGCAACTGCGGCTACATGGTGTGAGTAGCCATTGGCTAGTAGGTGGGATTTGTCAACTCGATCACCTACGGAAATAAAGATTTCAACCTTTAAGCGTGATAGTGACCACAAATGAGCAAATAACAATTATTTAATGGCTTTTTGTAGTATCTACAGTGACCAAAATTTATATAGGCCTTTATACTAGGTTGCTAACCTACATTCGAGTTCTGTTTTAGGACAATCATTCAAACATTTTCCCCTTTCCTTCCATAGAATAGCAAAGCTCTTTGTACAGCAGCATGATTGTTTTAATTCTTACTCGTTAGAATAATTAATAAGTCATTTGGATCAATCTCTCAATCAATAGGATACTTCCTTTACTCCTCCAGAAATTGCTGCCAGTAATAAGAACTTCTCTTTTCATCATCCTTGAAATTTCCTTGGTCTTTAGGATATTTTTTTTTAAATTAAGACAAATAGGAAGATATTTACTTTATATAATTGTCAGGGTAAGTGGAGAAGCTTCAGTCGTATGCATCACATTCACTTCTCTTCGAAGTAAAAATTATACGAGTTGAGAACGCTGAAAAAAGCAAAGGGCCAATCAGGCCCGTCATTCAGAGGGGGCAGGGGGGTCATTGGCTCCCTCTGACTTTGGGATATCAAAGTGTTGGGAGTATTTTTGCCATTTTTTGGAAAATTTTACATTGTGTATGCAACCTTTGCCCCCCCCCCCCGGAAAAATTTGAAATGACGGGTCTGAGGTCAATGTATTTGGTCCTCTAGAAAAAAAAAAACTTACTAAATTCATCTCATCTTTATCATAACGTTGGATCAACCGTAAAAATGTCATAACGTGGAAAAAATACTGTAATCCACCAATATTGCTAAAAAACATAGCAAGCTTTTACCTCAATTCAATGAAAAAGTTAGAATTAAGTCTGTTGAAAGCATAAGCAAAGAAATAGAGACTTAGCTTTTCATGCAACAATCAATTCGTCAACTGTTCTTTTTAAGTAAATCATGAATAACGCAATGAGAAACTACAAGGTAAAATTAATATATTCATTCAAAACGGTGACTGGATGAAAAGAGCCAAAACAAATATTTTATGTATTTCCGGGTTGAAAACTACTAATTTCCTCCGACTTCTACGATAATTGCGGCTTGAAAAACCAAATCACGTGTCATTAGGCTGGTCATTCGTCACCAAGAACATAATTAACATTTTGTTCCCATTTCTATCCGATTTTCTGTTGATTAAAGTTTGTGCACGGTGGTAGAAAAAACGAGCAATTTCTCAGTAGGGGGTTGCCCCAAACGGTGGAGCTGAAATAGAGAAGTTCTCACGCAATCGGACCCGAAGTACAAATTGCGAAGCCGAATAACTACAGTCCGTTGGAGCTTTTTAAGAACAATATTAGTCATGAATTATAAGACCTATGTCTCCACTTCTAATGTTAGTTTTTGGGGAAAAAAATTAATAACCTACAAGCTCTTGTTAGTACTCAGCAATATTTGGATTTAATTATTTTGATTTCTGAGTATTTTTGCTTAGGTTTGCTGTTTGGGCTCAAACTTAAAAAAAAAAAGTACTTTTAAAAGTATATGACTTTCTTCAACTATTTTTTCTAGATAGAGCTCGTTGGATATGCACTGTAAGAATAAACATTTTTTTATTAGTTCCGGGACACGAGTTCTTGATCTCACTTTGGCGGTTGCTTTCACTTTATAATAATAATAATAATTATTATTATTATTATTTTCATATTAGTATTGTTATTGCTGTTATTATTACTATTATTATTATTGTTATTGTTTGCTGCTGTTGCTATTGTTGTTACTTCATTTTTTTTATATTTTATTATCATTATTATTATTATTACTATAATTATTTGTATTGTTATTGTTATTATTATTATCATCATTACTCAATAATTAGTTCCAATTGTTTTAATTGTTTAATTGTTTAAAACTTCTGCATATTGAATGTGTGTTTGTATTTTTAGTTTTCGATTTAGTGAATGGATTGTGAGTAAGTACTGTAGTTCGACGAAAGAGAGAAAAAAAGAGAAAAAAATATAGGTATAGCTGAAGAGTACTTATTTATTCTTAAGTTGCAACATTGTTCTTAAAAGTTAATTATCTTTTAAAATTTCATTGATCGTGCAAAGACAAAAATAAATTTATAGCTGCTCTATCGTTAAATTTTTATTCATTATTGCCTCAAATTCTTTACTTGGCCAACGAGTTAAAATATAACGAATAATTTTACTCATCGTTCTTCTTAGAAGAAATAAAGCAAATCGAAACTTTCTGTAAAAGTGTTTTAACTAAGTAAAATAACTTACATTTGCGTCATTATTTAAAGCGGAAAAATTACATACGTTATTGTAATGATAAAAGATAAATGGAATGAATATAAATTTGACAACCATGCTACTTATTTAAATCTTATATGACGTCTATAAAACAACAGAAAAATCATGCATTTTCCTTTTTTTTATGCAAAGAGTAAAAATACTTTTGTCTTTTCGTCTTCTATGAACTAAACGTCATTAAGTAATTTTAATTTAAATATGTTGTGTACTTAAGAGAAACTTAACTAACTTAGTTTCTTTTCATGTTGTTTGTTAATTTTTACTCGATTTTGTTTCACTCCATTTCAACACGTGTGACCACACATAAACTAATGAGATCATTCTGCAAAAACATTAACCCTCACACACAGATAAACCTTTTAAAGAAAACAAATATTTTTAAACGAAAACTTCTTCAGCAAATTTGAAATTACTAAGTATTTGATTTTGTAATCACTTTAATTCATTTCCTCTCATAGTTTTAGCATATTCTTTGAATACTTATTCAGAAGCAAAAATTTATTATTATTATTATTATTATTTGCAGCAGTATTCTTTTTGTTATATATTTACCGTAAGAGGATAATTAATTATTAACGCATTGCTCAAAGGTTATTATGAAGTGATTTTAGAAAAACGAATTTAAGCAGTTAGTGGTATGAACTTTTTGTTCAAAAAATCGAAAATATAATTAAAGATAAGATTATGATTTGCATCAGTGATGACGTGTTTATAGCCGCTGTGAAAAGGACAATTACACCACACAAAAATTATTATAATAACAAGAAGAGTTCATAAAAAGTCAAGTAGTTCGTAATAAAAACTGTACGTGTCAGAAACTCAAAAATAAAATTGAAGTTAAAATTATAATTTGTATCAATAATGACGTATTTATAGCCGCTGTGAAAAGGATAATTAATTATAAGCACACTACTTAAAGGTTATTAATTTTGCAGAAACAGCAAGTCAAGCAGTTCGAAGTACCTATCAGCAGTGACGTATTTATGACCTCTGTGAAAGGGACAATAAATTAGAACCACACCGCTCAAAGGTTATCAAAATTATAGAAACACCAACTCAAGCAGTTCAAAATACTAATTTCATATTCATCGAATTCAAAAGTAAAATTAGAGATAAAATAATGAATAATTCACGATCCTTTATCAATTTTCATTTGCACAAAATCCCGAAGAAATCCAAAAACCAATTCCTGCCACATGTTGTGTTTCAACTGACCGATGACACGCACATGCGACGAATACAAAATGGCGCGATTACCATCAACTCCAGAACACTTTATCTGGCATTCGTCCTTACTCTACACGTCATGAGAAATGAACTTCCTGTTGACTAGGCAATAAAACTCTTTTACTAATTGAATTTTGAAAAGTTTTTCACTCATTATTTTTGTTTCGTGTGCTTCAACTCTTAAAACACAAGTGAGTGTTATTCCGATCGACAGAAGCTTTTTTTTTTCCTTCCTAATTTAGAAAACGTGTTTTCTCTGGTATTAGATGAACATGGGGAATCGATAATTAACCTTGGTTACCAAACTGTTACATTCATGTCACATAGAGGTTTTATCATTATTTATACTCTAAGAGAAAGGAGGAACTAATGTTCAAATGTTGGACATCTGCAGAAATTAATGTTCTTTGATTTTCATTAAGATTCGGAAATACATCTGTTTCTAGGGAAAATGGTTTTTTTTCTCGTGTAGCAAAATTTGCTATGATGAACAGTGAGTAACGGCGATATTTTTGCCGTTTGAGAAGCAAAGACAATGTTTTACATTGCAATATTGATTGTAATGTATGTAATACTGGAAATGTTGAAAATTATGCTGACATTTTAACGCCTTACGAAAAATATCTTCATTTATATTTTGAAATGATTAAAATCTTTATATATATATATATATATATATATATATATATATATATATATATATATATATATATATATATATATATATGTATTTAAAACAGCATAGAAATGAATACATTAGAATGAAAGAGCAAATTTATTTTGCTTGTTTACATGGTACATACCTTGTGGTCATAAAATTAATATTTCAAATCAGAGGTCAGTTCAAGAGTTTATCTTCATAAACCATTAAAGGGGGAAGGGGGGCACATAAGTCAGCCAATTTTAGTAGTTTGTTATTTTTAACCGTAGCTCATATCATGCTGTAGCAATCATTAATGTCCACTACAGAAAACCTCTATAAAATAATTTATGATAATGCTCGACTTATTTTTCCTGTTCTTTCATTTCTCCATCTTTTGATTCAAAATGAATCTTTTACAAAAAAAAAATAAATAAATAAATATTTAAGAAACATAAAGAAAATAATGTTAAATAATTCGTTTACCCGAATGAACTCTTGGCAACAATTTTGAGCCACACAATATTTGTCAAAAGTTGGCGCCACCAAAGCCGAACAAATTGCTCTCCCGAAAAACCTTCTTTACTCCACGATTTACACATTTTCTGGCCGAACAAGCACAGACAAAGTTTCAACTCATACAATCCCAATCTTTACGCATCCAACTGACATTGACATTTCTAAAAAAAAAACAACCACGCAAATGTACACGTGCCAGTGCAACATTTGTCAATATGTCCAACCCCCTAACCTGTGCGTTAATACTGGTCACAGAGAACAGTGGCTTGACACAGCGGCCGCTGACCATCCCTATAATTAGTGGGGAGTGTGTTTTTCTCTTTTAGAACGAACCTTACTGACAGCTGGGTCACGAAAGAATCTCAATGTTCTATCTGCGGCAGACAAATTATGGAAGCGTTCGAAAGGAAACGAGTGTCGCCCAACCGAATCGAGAAATCGTATGTTTAAGTATTGTTTTGGTTTGACTGCATCGGAAATTGAAATAAGCGTTATAAATGGACGGAATTACGGATCAAAATGGCTGATCTAAAATTAGCCGTGACCGATATGTTGTGGTAAATGGACAATGAGTCTTATTATTTAATTCGTAGCGTAGCAAAACCTTATTAAAGTTATCAGGAAAATTCTTCGTTAAAATAACGTAATGAAACAATTAATCACTACACAGAACTTATCTCTCTCTCTCTCTGAATTCTTTTTTATATACAGTATCTGTACACTGTAGAAAATGACACGTTTAAAGACATTTAAATGATATGCATATTGTTGTTCAAAGCTCCTAAAATTTTCTTAATTTTTACTATTACAGTGAACCCTCACTTATGCGCCGGCCCAAGGGGCCAACAGAAAAAGGGGCAGAAGTGAGAGAGACGCATAAGTGAACACGCCTATTTAAAGGTCTAAAACGCAATACGTATAAGCTCTAATGAGGACATAAATAAGAGTTTTTCTATAGAAAAAGGACATATTACTATGGTTTGGCAATTACTGTAACGTAACTACTATGATAAATAGAAAACAAAAATTGTAGCATACCTAATCACAAACTAATCATTTCAAATCAATGCATAATTGATAATTGTCAATCTCCGAACTCTAGTTCATGCGGAAAAAATGCCTTCCGTGAGCAATAAAGGCGAAAGATTAAAGAGGAAATTGAAGAAACATGCTTATTTTTAAAGAAAATTAATTATTTTTTTTACATTTTACGAAAAATTCGGCGCATAAGTGAAATATTTATCTTAAGAGCGACGCATAAACGAATGATATTATCATTATTTTGCTATGGAATGTGCTGGGACTATTGAAAATGGTCGTATAAGTGAAAAAGGCGTATAAATGAGGCGGTGTATAAATGAGAGTTCACTGTATTATAAGCTAAGAAGACTATTTTCTCTTAAATAGATACATAAACTGCATATTGTTTCAAAATTTTTGGAGGAAACTTTTCTCCTTAAATTTATAAGAATGTGCTACTTTTACGCACATTTGTAACTACGTATTTCATTTCTACTATTTTAAGATATATTTTGACGAGCATTGTGTTAAACAAACATTGGAGGGTTTCAGAAGAAACTGAAGAAGTTGATTTCCTTAAAAAAAAATAAAATAAAAAAAAATAAAAAGAAATATCAGAAATCCTTAACAATAAAATCACTAAGAGTTTTAAAAATATATTTTAAATATTGAGGCTACACGAAGAATGATTTTTTTTTTTTTTTTGAATCTTACTACTTAAATGCAAAATTGAGAATTTGAAACAAGTCAGTGGACATTTTTCAATCCAATTCCGTCCCCGTTTTCAATATCAGAACTAAGATTTCGTTGATTTTTCAAATGCTTTATAAGGTTTGAAAGAATCAATCTTCGCAACTATTGTCATAAGAACACTGCAATATTGGAATGAAAGCAGTAAAATAAGAATATTTTTTTTTCAATAAAAATGACGCATCAAGTC
>JAXGGA010003686.1:0-98557 GCA_038373865.1 Uloborus plumipes | reverse complement strand
TTAGGTGACCAGAAATGCAACAATGAACATTGATACTTCGTTTTCAGCTAGGAAACCTTTTCGTTTTATCGTGACAGAAAAACGTAGTGAAATTTCGACTACAGGTTCTCACATCCATCATTTTAAATTAAAGGTTCCACATGAAACATGGATGATCTTTCGGAAGCACGATCTGTAATTTATAAGTATGTTTGATAGTTAAGATTTGCGACTTTACTGATGAAAAATGTTTAACAGCGACGCACCTATTCGAATGTTAATAAGTGTTTAAAATAAATATTCAATTGTATCGTTAAAACATCTGAAATTATTTTAAAACCCAATTTAAAACCAAATTTCATAAAATCTGTTTGCCATTAATTACTCCAGGTCCCTAAGCAATAGCCCTCATTGCATCCCTCCCAGGAGCAGAATTTTTTATCAGCAGTCTACAAAGCAGAATTAAAATTTAAAAATAGTCTGCAATACAAACCGACACTTGATTAATCGAAAAATCTAAATCGACAACGAGAATTGCTCATATTTTTTTTGTTTAAAAATCTTCAGGTTCTAGTAAGTTACTGTAGACTTTCTCAAGAATCTGCGATGTATGTCTCAACGTCTCGCGGCTTCTGCTACCAGAGGACGTCTCTCTCTATCAAGTCCTGCCAACAAGTCTAGTACAGACACTATTTTGTGAGTTGCATGCCTAAACGAACGATCCACAAAAATTTGCAGCAAAATTTTGAGACCTTCAACAGTAAACATTTGCAGATATCATCATCTTAAAACTACGTCAGTGTCAACGGGAAGGTCCGTAAGATGAGGCTCGTTAACTAATGATCACTCGTGTATATATTGTACCTACTTTCGTGAGCGCGAAACAACGGGAAACAAGAACTTACTCTTCGTATATTCCACTCTTTCGTATTGGACAGAACGGAAATGAACACTCTTCCACAGAATACGTAATTGGTGGGCGTGGTGTCAATCAGTGCCTCCCGTACTTGAGCAGACCCCCCTTCCCCCCAGGGTATTCAAACGGGCGGTAATGGCGTTGAAAATCATGAAATAAATTAATTACCAGACCATACCAAAAAAGATCCAACACTATAGAAAAATATCCAGCGGCGACAAGAGTCATTTCTGCTTACTTCCGCTTTTGGATGATAAAGTTTAGTAAAATTAAGAGAAAGTAGGATTAAGCAATTTACAAAATGAAATCTACAGCTAAGTGAATTTAAAAATGATGTACCTATGTTTCATTTAATCGCAACAGAACATGTTAAAAGAGTGACGAAGTTTGAGAAGAATACGAAGCAAACAAGCTCTTTCAACTTACAAAATAAAATTCATACAATGAAAAAAGGACGAAAAGAGAGAGAGAAAGAATAATACAGAATAGTGTCATGCAAATGCATGAATATTGCATTATTAATTGAAAGTAATTTGAAAAATAAACAAAATTTATGTATCGAAAAAAAACACTGGAGCAAAAGGAAAGAATTTCGTACGATTAATTCTTCTTCATCAGTCATCCATTGGAAACGAAAAGTTATTTAATAATTTTTCCTTCGAAATTAAGCGGTCTTTTGAGACTACAGTGAAAATAACTTTTAAGCCAGTAAAGAGAAAGTGAGTATCCAATTCACACTGCACTGAAAATTAAAAATATCCATTGATACAAGAATGACGTACAGTGTACAGTTTTAGCCGTTAAATTGGAAATGCATAGAACCAACTGTAAAGCTTTCCTCTAGAGGAAGAAAAAGAAAAAAAAAAGAAAGAGAGGGAAAAAAAAGAGAACGAAATAAGGAGAATGGAAGGTAAAAAAAATAGAAAATATAAAAACAGTTATTTTGGCTACCGAAAGGGGGCAGAACTATGAGACAGCAAGTCTACCATCCCAACCGAGGCTAAAAAAAAATCCTACCTTTAAGTATATAATAGACCTCAAATAACAGACTGGAAAAGGGACAATCAGTGGGACCAAAACCGCAAACCGGCCATGACTGACGAGCGGTTGTCAAGCCAGTGACAAAGAAAGGGCGCAGCCACACGCAGGATACCTAACTATTAGGGCCCCGGTGAAGCGAGATTGATCCTGCAGTGCGGGGGCGGATGGAAGGTGCTGTTTTGTCACTCAACGTACCTTAATAGGTAGCCAGAATGGAGAACAGGTGATCTACGAAACCTGCCATTGCACTTCTCCTCCATGCCAATTAGATGGCAAAAAAAAGATCGAATGTTTGGCTAAATTAAGGGGATGCTAACAATCCTGCTTCTTGGATCTGTTGTTATTTCTTGGAAAACCATTAGCGTATTTTTCCCAGTATGATGATGTTTGATGCAGAACTAGTTATATGTTTCGCGGGACTTTAAATACGAAGCTCATTTCGAAGGCCGCAATTTCGAATCAAGACCAAACAAATAGCCAAGTTCTATTTTTAATGGTACTGGGAGCTGATTTCAGTTTTTTTTCTCCAGGTAAAATGCGTTCATATTTATTATTTAAGAGCCAAACTCAAAATATATAAAATATGCAGAGGATTTTTATCCTTCTTAGAATGAGTTCGATAAAGAATTGAAACACATAGAGAAAGAGAGAGGTTTTGGAATAAATATATTTCAGGGAATAATTTCTTCTGTAAAATGAGAAAGACCGTACCGTTTGGTATTTTTTAAAATCATTCTTCTTCCAAAATATCGCTTAAAACAAGCATTGGGTCAAAGAATACATTTTTTATTTCGCTTTCTTTCACATTTTGCAATTGAGAACCTCAGTGAAATACGTATCAAAATTTCTAAAAGCAAAATGAGCAATGTAATGAATCAGAAAGAAAAGACTAAGAAAAAGACTACAACTCAAATGAACACACACAAAAAAGTACGTATTGCTTCACGTGTTTCTACAATGGAATATGGAATTGAGAAGTTAAATTGAAAAAAAAAAAGAACATAAGGTTCACTAACTTTTGCCGGGGAAAAAAGAAGTTCTTTGTAAAACGCTATATAAAAACTACTTCCCAAGAGATAAATACAAGCGCTTTGCTATAATTTTTGTTGAAGCATAGGTTTATCTTAAGAATGGTCTTCAAAAAAAAAAAAAAAAAAGTAATAATAATAATAAAAACACTATTTAATATCGAAAACGGGGAGAAAAACGCACACAAAATTAGTTAAGTCAGCAAAAGAGTATTTCAGTAAGGAGTTTACGGGTGAATATCAGGAAAAGTGCCAATTTGACCATGGAAAATTTCAATTTTTAAAGATACTCAGAAAATTAAATAAATTGGGTATTTCAAATACACATTAGTAACAATATTTTTTAAAAATTCGGGGCATGGTCAAAGTGAACATTTACCCCCCTTTTCGGGGGGGGTTGTCTTTGAGCGTTACCGGCATGATGAGAATGCTACCGAACTGACAAATATTATAGATTTTACACTTGGTGTACAAAAGTAAACACTTTCACTACCTTTTATGTTCAAAAATAAAATAATTATTACTCAGAATATAATAATATTTTCAGAGTCTGAACGCTATTAGTTTTATAAATAAAATTAGAGACTAATTAAAAGTTAATTAAAGTCTAAATAAGTGCGACAAAGTTTCTTTCAAACAGATAAAGAGGTTAATAGTTAAAAATGAAAATAAAATAAAATTCTAAACACAATCTTAAAAAACGAAATTAGATCAACACAGTCAGAGTTTGGCGGGGGAGGGAGATTTTCACTAAACTGTTCGTAAGTTTTCCATTTTAAAACAAAATTATATTTTTGGGTGCAGTAGTTAGGAACGGAGGTCGGAATATTGATGTAAAAGAAAAGAGGGTGAAGAAAGGCAATAATTTTGTTTGAAAACTCAAATTTTGCAGAAAAATTAATGTTTTTGAAGCATTTAAAAAACAATGAATAAACTGCTAAAATGGGAAAATTTGGCAGGAAACACGATGCACTTGAATCTACCTTTGCACTTTAAAACTCAACAAACTCATAACTCGAAGAAAAAACACCGGTAACGCACGCTTCAGTTTCGTAACAAATACCTTCTATTATTTGGCGCTGCCGACATGACCGCTGCCGACATGACAAATTTCCCGCAATATGATACCTGAACATCCCTAATTAAAGATTCGAAAATAAAAACACCTTATTATGTCCATGACAATAGGTTTCTTTTCCATTATGCAAAAATAAATTGAAAAATTACTTTATTTTGTGTCTTAAATTCCGCTGCCGACATGACACTTCATTTGGTAGAAACAGAAAAGGCAAGATTGAAAAAATCTTACCTGTAATTCAATGCCACCGAAGTGAAAATTTTCTGTCGGAACTGAAACATCACATATTAGAGCTTCACCCAGCGTAATTTTTTGGCGACAAAAAATGTTTTGTCTAGATTTTATCAATCGGGAAGTTGGCTCACTCGTCATGTTATGAAAACTTGTGACAAGCAGAAATTGCTTTTTTTTATCGATCTAAATTCATTTTATCTAAAACACAAGAGTTAATCGTCATAGATGAACATGAAACACGTCACTTCCTTTTGTATTTGTTTCTGCTGCGATGTTTTATAATCCACAGGATTTTTTTTAACTTTGCGATTCGAATGTGTGACGCGCTGCCGACATGACATTAAGGCAATAAAAAGAGTTCTGTTGTCACAAATTAAAGTAAAACCTGAAAATTTTGTCATGGATTGTACATGCGACGCAGTTTACTGTATGGGAAAAGAAAAATTTTTGGTTTTTATTTGGAAGTACTTGAGAAATTCATTTGTGACTTAAATTAGCACTTTTCCTGATATTCACCCTTACGTACATCTAATATGGATCTGAGTTATGCCTCAAAGGAAAGCCATTTGCTATTATTGTTCCATCTTAAAGCACCGAACAAGAGAAAAACAGGAAAACTTCTAACGGAAAGCCCAACTAAGCTTTGATATTATTGTTATACTCGTCATCGATTTTCTCCATCCATTTAGGATCAAGGAACCAAACAGCAGCCGTGACCGAATGTACACGAGACGTTTGATAAAAATAACAGCTGCACACATTACAATATTTGCATAAGAATAACAACCATTTATTTACTTTATGCCATGCTTTGTCAAATAAGCATTTGCTTAATTTATGAATACATTATACTTTAACTGGTTACTTAATTATAAAGTATTCGATTGAAGAACATGAGAATAGCGGCTAAATATTCCCCGCTTCCAAATCAGAATCCGGAAAAGAAAAGGAAAAAAAAAATCTCAATGATCGCCAAAGCAATGACTTAAGAGAAATTAATTAGCGGCGGGGTAGAAATTAAAACATTTTCTTTATTCAATTCCATCATACGTGCAAGATTCAGAGGCGTCACCTACTGGCAAGCTAAGACAGAAAGCGCCCTGGGGGCAGAACAACGAGCTCGAACCCAGTGATTAGCTCTAATAAATTTATTACTTCGCAGAGAATGCCAACCCGCGACGGGCGTAAGCAGTGGGGGGAGAATGAAAACGATTTATTCCTGCTGGTTTCATGTGCATAACTGCATCTCATCACTTCGGCATACCACCGGGGTTGCCACATTAAAAAGCAGTTCTCGGGGATGAGACATTACATCAGCAAAACTATTGCCAAAAGTTCTAAAATACGACGAAACACGTGTCTAACCAGATCTTTACGAAAAATGAGCCTAAAATCTATTGACGAAGGAAATGTTTGCGATAGATGTGCTCAGAAATTTATTTTAGAAGCAAAGAAAAGAAAATTGTCGTTAAATACTCGTTCTTCCTTGTCAACTCGGACTGCTAATTGTCGGGGCAAACTTTTAAATCGCTACCACGAATATAAAGTGAAGAAAATCAAGTCAACAACTTAATTTCAGAACTTAAGCGAGCATATAATTTTGGATCTTGGGCTTTTGAAACATTTCAAACCATACATGTTTTTTTAAGCTTTCCTCGATTCAAGTCTTTATTTTATTTTTTTTTTTTTTGCACCCACCACGTTCCTGCCCACCATAATGTGCCTCAAAAATGTGGTCAAGCGTATTGTAAGTTTCTTGATTGAAATAGAAGTTGTGCATCGTGAGAAATGGGAAAACATAATAATTGGAAAAACTAAAATATTGTATTGTTAGTTTTTATATCCAAAATATCAAACAGTTTAAAAGATAAAACTCAAATCAGTAAGCATCTCTTTCCATGCCCTTTCTCCAATTCATCTTTTTGAAAGTTATTTTTTTCTAATGGAATTGACAACTATTTTGTGCTTTTCACTATTTGCACATCTCATTCTTTAAAAAATGTCAAGGAGTAATTTCAGTCCTTAGAAAACACTTTGGCAAAATCTACACACAGGCCTAAGGATTTAGGAGGGGTTTTGATGGGATATGGCCACAAGAAAAAAAAGTCGGAGCTGCAGCGTTCAAGCATGAAGCAATATATTATTTGCATCTACATCCACCAGGAGGAAGTCTAACAACCGGCGAAACTGTCCCTTTAATTGAAATAACCGAGTAAGAAATTGTTTAACTTATGTATTTGGCTTTAAAAAGCCAACCCAGCAACCCTGCGTTCGGAAATGAATATGAAAAAAAAAAAAGCATATCTACTTCAGGTACGCTACAGGATGAGAAAGCGACGGGAGAAGGTTTAACAGATAACGTCGAACAAGCTTGATGGATGGTCGCAGTGCATGATCCTTAAGATAACGATCAGGTATTAATTACGCACACAGAGTCATTAGCTATGTCAAAAGTGGTTATGGAAACAGCATGGCAACCAGATCGCCTTCCTCCAAATGCCATCAATATTCTCACAAACACTGCTTTAATAGAGTGGATTTTAATGTCCACTAATTTTTTTTTAAACTTAGGAGTGCTACCAAACAGGATTTTCTTTATATCCCCTCTCCCTTTCCTTTTTTTTTTGACAATTTCACATAAAAATTAATCAAATAAGTAGTTTTTTTAAGCTTAAAATAAATGAATTTAAGTTTTTAGTTTAAAATAAATAAATAGATAATTATAACCTAAAAGAAATTCCAGAAAATGTGTAAATTCAAAAAAAAAAAAAATAATAATAATAATAATAATAAAAAATGCATATTCTATATTCAGAAAGAAGGAGGGGTGGACTACTTGCAAACATATTTCCTCGTCTTATTTTTCCTATACAGCAGCTGATTTAGTTCTACTGAAAGCTATCAAAAATTTGAATCCCACGTTGAGAAAATGCCTGCGGGTTACACAGCGTAAAAAGCTATTAATCCCCAGCGTCCTGTAAATTAGCAATTTCGATTTCAATTTCGAGCAATTTATCTCGTTAGTTTTGTTTTCGGCGAAAAACTTACATCGTCAACGATTCCACAAATGCCTCAACGCTGTCGCCTGACCCCAGGTGATCAAACTGGCCGAGGAGGAGGCCTTCCTCAACCTGTCAAGACCCATCTCATCCATCCCATTGGACTTGATCGGGGGGGGGGGGGGAGGTCTTCCCTCAGCCTCTGTGTGTGTGTGGTCTTCGAAGCTCATTTCCCTTCTTCCTTTTGTTCAAGCCTTGGAAGACTGCAGGTAAGAGAGCAGCTGTCTTCGGAGCAATCTTGCCTTCCGTCTGATGGGATACGGTATTTTACATCGGTGCTTTTCGGGTTGCTAAAGCAGATAAAAATTACACGCATGGCTTAGGCGGAATCGGAATTTTTATGATGTCATTTTTGGGGGGAAAACTGTTGAAAGCTGTCTTTGAGGGAGTTCCATGTACTAAAATATGCTGACGGTACAATGGAAGAAAAATATTGAGACGATAAAACGAACACCAAGAAAAAAAATCTTAGTGCAAGTACATAAAATTTTAACGCACATACAAAAAGCATAAATGGAAGAGCTTAAATGTACCGGCATTAAATAAATAAAGAATAAATGAAAATAAACAATTAAATCCACATCTTCTACTCTTTTTAAATTTTGAATAATTTCTACAAAAATATTAAAACAATTTTGACTGATGCCTAAAACTCATCATAAATTCATCCTATTTGTTGCTATAAAAAATTTTGAATGTTGTCAAAAATCTCAAATATTTTGAAAATGTTATCTCCATTGAAACTTTTACATAAAATATTGCTCCAATTTACTACTTAATTCTAAAAAAGGTAAGTTTTCACCTATAATATCGATTCATCATTTAACAGTTGGGGAACAAAAAAAGCTACACATATTCGCAAATATTTGATAAAAAAAACTTCCAAATCTGATTCGTTAATTTTCTTCCTGAGTTAAATGTACTGTTTTTGTTAGCACCCTTAAATATGTTTTGAACTTCTGCGCTGTTTAACCAGAAATAGTGAGATGAGTAAAGAAGAAAAAAGAGAGCACGATTGCACCAAAACGGGTTACAGTTAACCGACAGACAAATCGTGATAACGACAATGTAAATGCAAGTCAACAAGCATATCGCGAAGAAAATCTGGAAACTGTTAAAACAATTTAACTAACTAATTGTAGTGAAAAAGTGTGGGGGGGGGGGGGGGGAACGTGAAACTGTAAATGAACATCAGTGTTCCTACTACGAACAATGACACTATCAACACAAGGAATAAGATTCAGAGGCGTGAGCAAGAAAATGAATCCGGAGCGTGTATGTGTCAACGGCAGAGAAACGACCGAACTGTCCTCACTTATTACAAACACGTTTAAAGCTAATATTTTATTGTGCTTAGCGCAGCTGCTTTCTGTTGTCACCATTACCCATCTGAATCAAAATTACTAATTAAAACAGATAGGGCCGTTGTGTTTGTGCAAGATTTCTATCGAAGCAGAGATTGGCTTAATATAGTAATGCAGGAAGGATGGGGGGTTGAAATTAACCCCACAAAGGAACCCTAAATTTTAAGCCATAACGACAATCTCATGGCAACATGTATAAGTATAGGACCGTTCTGATTAACTGCTCTTCCTTCCAGTGGCTTACGACTACAAACCATTTGGAGGAAGGGCTGAATTAGAAGAAGTTCGTATGGATATTTATCGAAATTAAAGTTCCAAACGCGCGATTTTAGATCAGCTTCGACGATAACGATAGGGGAGGGGGTTGGGGACTATTTTCGAGAATTTTTTTTAAATTGAAATTCTAAAAAAGCGATATTTTATAGAAACGATATTTTACGATGCTAGAAAAGGGAGGGGAGGCTCAGAGACTATCTCCGCAAAAATTTTCAAAATTAAAGTAATGAAGCCGTAAAAATGCAATTGCAGGCCATCTTTAGAAACGTTAGGAGATGGGTAGAAATTTGGAAAGTTATTCTTGAAAATTTTTCGCGATTGAAGTTTCAGAAGAGCAATTTGACTCATTGGTGTTGTTAGGGAGAGCGGATTTTTAAGCCTTCACCCGAAAAAGCACACAGAAACTTTAAAACTGCAGTCTTAAAAAATGCAAATTGCAGACTGTCTTTGGTAATGGTAGGGGAGAAGATAGGGTTCTGGAGTTATCCCCGTCATTTTCTCGAACGCGATTATAGATGATGCTTGATAACATAAGGGAAAAGCATGGAGTTTGGGGCTCTAATCCTGAAATTTTTCAAAATTGAAGTCACAAAAACGCAATTTTAGGCGCTTTTGATAAGGTTTGTGAGGAGTAGGGTTCTGGAACTCTCAGCGAAATTTTTTTAGAAAAGTAAAGTTCTAAATATGCTATCTTCGGTTACGTAATAGGAAAGAATGAAACTAGGGAACGCCCCCTTCGATGACACCCTTATATTAAGAACATTCCGCGAGTTCTTTGAATGTGCTTTAAATAAGTTTCTCTGAAGTAAACGCATTTGAAAGATTTGAATCAAATACTTTAAGCTCTCCTTTGGATATGCACGGCATATGCAATTAACCTTTTTCCATCAGTAAAGCCCCAGCCTAAAAACATGTCTTACAAGTAAATAAAGAAACAAAACAAGATAAAATGAGCAAATAAAAAGATCACAATTAATATATCTTTGTCTGATGCTACCAAGGGGAAGAAAGAAAAAAAAAAAACCCAAAAGGCTACTCCTGTCGACAAGGTTCCGTGCATCGGAAAACAATTTGGAACCAGTTAAGGGTTCAAGACAACATGAAACCTCTCTCTTGACTTATTAATTAAACTAAACAAACCATTAAAATTCCGACCGTTCTAAACGATGGGGAGTGGAAAAAACACCCCCATGCGTCTTCACTCATCCGCCGTAACAGGAAGGACGGACACATGATGAATGGCGGTTGGAAAACAGGCCCTTGCTTTATGGAGGTCAATGTCTCGCACGCCGCAATTAATAATCTGCATTAGCCTATTGCGCAGTGGGCATAGGTTCTAGGTGGTCCCTGGGATCACCATGTACGAGCACTCAAAAGTCATCACAACGTGAATTCATTATTCCGATCACAAGTTAGGAGGGAAGAAAGAAAGAAAAAAAGACAGACAGAATGGATTCAGGAAGAAAAGAAAGATACGTAATTAATTGAGAGGGATTATGTAATTCACATTTACAAGATGCAAAAATTATGCAGCTTTGAAAAGAAAGTAAACAAATTGGGAATATATTAAAGGGTTTCCTTTGAAAAAGAATTTTTCGAGTTTTAATTAGATTTTATCCTGCAATTAGAATTCTGTTGCAGACATAGTTCAATGATTTGAACACGAAGTACAACACTTTAATCTAATCACATTTAAAAAATCAAAGACATGATTGTACAGTAAATTTATAATTTCTTTTTGGAAATTTTAGGGTGAGGAATGTATTACAGTAAAGAAGGATATAAAATTCGAGACTGAAAATTTGATTTAAATACACGTTGCAATTACAGCAAAATCCAACCCCCAATATCTAAAAAATAGAGTTTAATTAAAACACTCGATATAAGCAGAAGAATACAAAAATCCCGTTTCCACTTGAAGTAAAAAAAATTATTAAAACACGCATTACAATTAGAACCCTCCTACTCCACTTCCAGCAAAAAAAAAAAAAAGTATAGGCATTACAAATCGAACAGGATAAATCCCCCCCCCCCCCAGCCTCATTAAAAAAAATAAAGAAAAAAAGAGTTCAGATAAAATACGCATTGCAGTGCGAACAATATAACGGCCCTCATTCCCACTAGAAAAAAAAATAATTTTAATTTTAAATCCTAACACAATTCGAACAAAATCAAAATCCCGCCACCCTCTTCTGTATAAAGCGCATTTAACTGAAATACGCATTACAACGAGAAAAAGTCATTTAAACAAAACTCTTCCTTCCAAGAAAAAAGAATAATTAAAATACTCAAAACAGTTTGAGGAAAATAAAAATGCCCTTCCCCACCCAAAAGAAAAAAAAAGCACACATTACAGTTCAAAGAAAATGAAAATCCTCCTCACCCTAAGAAAGAATTTAATTAAATACGTCTTACGAATAAAACAAAATAAAAAACGCCCTCTTTCGGGGGGATCTAAATACGCATAAAAACAGAAGACCCCCCCCCACGAAAAAACAAATAATTAATATTTCAAATTTAAGAATGTTCTTCTGCCTCTACATATAGGAGTTTGGTAAGACCTCATTTGGAGTATGCTGTTCAGTTTTGGTCTCCTTATCTGAAGAAAGATATTAATTTATTGCAATGGGTACAAAGGGCTACAAGGTTAGTAAATGGATTTTCTAATTTAGACTATGATTCCAGACTTAGAATGCTTAATATGTGTAGTCTTGAGCAAAGGAGAACAGAGGGGACATGATTCAGTTATTTAAATTTATTAAAAGTACCTGGGGACCGAGTCCGCTCGGTTAAAAAAAAAAGAGGTTTGTAAACTCGTGTTTTTTTTCTAAAATGCGAAATACTTATTTAGATTAATTTGAAAAGCATTTTTAAGCCTTTGGTTGCAATTACACATTTAAAACAGCTGAAATTTGTTTTAAAAAATACAACCATATTTAATCCATGCTCACCGTAAAATCACACCCAATTTCATTTCATTTGGCGCCGAAGGCGCGGGAGGGGCTGATGAATATGGATGCAGAGTCCCTGTTCTCCGGTACTACAGTGCACCAGTACAGATTTTGTTCCAGTTGGTTTTGACTTTCTCTTCACTTCACACTCCAAAGTTCCTCCCGTACATACCACAACTCGTGGTGTAACCGGGATGCGGCCCTGAAGAGCGCTCTGTTCATTTTTGAACCAGGCCCAAGGGCTGAGCAAACCCTTGGCCCAGCATCCCCCAGAGGTATCGTTTCACTTGGAGGATTTTATGACCACGAACAATTTTAACGTCCCCCAGCCACCATTAATGAAGACGGTGGATCTTCGATCGGCTGGGCTTCCTTTATATGATCGGCCCGGGACCCTCCGGTTACGACTCCGACGACTTACCGATCGAACTATCACGGCCCACACCCAATTCTAACTTTATTTTGATCGATCTCTTTTAAATTTTAAAATCAATAATAATTCTAACGTGTTGTCAAAACTCGTTTGCCAAATACTATAAAAATTTATATTTACGCTGATGTGACTAAATATGAAATCCATTATAATAAAACGTGGTTGCTATGAAACAGTAACAATAAGAGTAATCATAAAGAAAATGGCGAAAGAAAGCTCGTCAAACTTTTAATGAAAGCAAAAACTTGCGGTTTTTACAGAAAAAACGCCGATGTAGATGACCTCAAAAACCAAAACTTTATCTAAATGCAAAATTTTATCAAAATCGTTAAAGCCGGTTTCGAAATCCGAAATATATATATATACAAGAATTGCTCGTTTAAAGATAATAGATAGAAGTAATTTTGTTTCGAAACATAATATTTTAAGAATGAGTTTCATATTTATTGATTTTTTACCTGAAATATCTTACTAAACACTCTTGAGGAGGAAAAAAAGTATTTTAAAACTAACTATAACACTTTTATACTCAATTTTGAAATCGCACTTGAAAAGTAAAGTAATCTGATTTTTATATACTGTAAGGGCCCTGCTCCACAATTGACGTAAAGCAGAAAAATAAAGCAGAAGCGTAAAATGGAGCAAATAGTGTTCCTACGGAAAATACCCGGATTTTCGGTTTTTGCCTTCAGTTTCGGTCACGTTTTACGCTGATGTGGAGCAGGGCCCTAAGTTACCATAAAATTCAATAGATGTCGTTGGACAATTACCACTGCTTTTATCCAATGGCTTTTGAATAAATGAAACAGCTTGTTATCTAGTGAAGCCTTGCTTTAACATTTCAAAAACAATAACAATTTAACGTTGCCAAATACCATAATTTGAACTTGCGCTGATGTGATTAAATATGAAATCCAATTGTTATAACAAAACGTGGTCGCCACGGAAACAGTAACAATGAAAGTAATCATAAAGAAAATAGCGAAATAAAATCTTCTCAAACTTTCAATGAAGGCACAAAAAGAAACGGGGTTTTTTGTGAAAACTCGCGTTTTTACAGAAAAAACGCCGACGTAGATGAACTCAGAAACCAAAACTCTATCTAAATACAAAATTTTACCGAAATCGTTAGAGCTGTTTTCGAGATTCGAAAAATAAATAAATATATAAATAAATATATATACAAGAATTGCTCGTTTAAAGATATTAGATAGATAGATGAATGATGTTGCAGGGTTAGATTTTGGCAAGGAAAGCAGGACAAGGGGTCATTGTTTTAAGCTGTTCAAATCTCAGGCTAATCTGGAAATTCGAAAAAAAAAAAAAAAACTATTTTAAGAGGGTAGTGGGAACTTGGAACATTTTACCGGAACAGGCGATAAGGAGCAATGGAGTAGATAGCAGTAAGAGTGCCATTGATCTTCATTGGGGTCTTTAATTTGACTAGGACCAGCCCAGTTGGGCCCAGAGCCTGCTGCTGGTGGTCATTTGTATTTGTATAATATGTTACAATAAAGAAACCAGACACTAACTCCCCTTCCCTCGCCCATTCCTTCTAGTACCGAAATTCTTGAACATGGAAAAACGGCCGTAAGGAAAAGTTTACAATCCCGCTTTTAAATTCGTGATCTCCAAGAGTCCAAATACAGTAACATTCTGCTCAGTTATTGAATTCAGTTTAGCATAGACCTTTAGCTAAATGAGAAGTTGGTAATTCATGTTCTTACTAACGTTGAAACTTAGAGCAGACTTCATGTTGTATGGGGAAACAAGCTCTTTTGGATGAAATATAATGCAAAAGGGTGAGATTTTTTCCATCTTTTGTTTGGACACTACCTCAGCTAAAAAATTAATATTCGAAATTTTTACGATTAAGTACAAAAAACGACGCTCAAATTCGGAGGATATTACACAGAGGGAAGATCTCCAAATATTTTCCCGAACAACACTCGAAAATCGGGAAATTTGTGTAAACTGTCCAGATTTTGGTACAATCAATTTTACTAAAATTACTGAAGAAACACATAATATTGATATATTCTGCTATAATTTTACATTCACAGGCCATTTTTTAAAGAATTAAATTATCGTAAATTCCCGACTGTGCAAATTCTGCTGTACCGTCAAGCCGCGAATTCATCGTACAAAATTGATCACTTGTATATTCGTTCGTTTGAAAATGAAACATGTGTAATAGGCTATATATAAGTAAAACACAAATTTTATAAATATTAATTCAAATTAAAAGAAAAATAACTACAAACAAAAATTGAAATTGTGGAACTCGACACGATATCGAAAATTTTCTTCTCAGATCATTTTTGATCCTTGTTCATTACATTTCATGTTAATGTGTAAATAATTATACATATTAATAAAAATATTTAAATATTTATACATATTAATTAATTTAATATGTATAAATATTTAAACGCTGCATTTCCCAAAAAGGGGAGAAAAAGTTCTTGTTTTTCCTTTCAACTTCGTGACTTTTGTTTTAAATTAATACCTAACAATAATCATCCAAAAGAAGTAATCAAATTTGGGGAACTATTTTGAAATGCTTTTTAAATGAAAATAAAAGTTGATTATTATGTTTTCAACGATTGCTTCCAAAACAAGCTGTAAAGCAGATGTTAAATTGTTTTCTGCTAAAACCGATTAACTCAACAAATTTTACGAAAAGTCATTTGCAGCTAATATCGATTATAATGTGAGTTAGAACTTCTTACACTTTAAAATGGAATAATTTCAATTGGTTGGGTAAAACTTGAATAGGTCAAAAGGGTAAGGGAATCTTTTTTTTTTTTCAAAAAATGAAAATATGAATTAAAAAAAAAAATCGGATTTACATGACGAATTTGGCGGTGACTTCAACCACTGTTTTGACATGACCAGAAAAAACATAATAGCAACTTAATAAGCTCACTTTGAAGACTTTGCACCATTTGACTGATTTGAGCTAAATTTTCATACTTCATACAGCAAAAAATTGTATTTTCTCAAAAATTCTAGAGATTTCAGAAAAGTGCTGATTATGACAATCAACTCACTCAAAGTAGACCAAAGATTATTAATATTCAGTGAAAATAGCTAAATATCTTGAAAATTGATTAAAAAAATAATGTTAATGCAATAAAATAGTGATTTCTATTCCCACTCAATCATCAAATCATCATAAAAATTATGAAAAATATCCAGAAAAGTTGGCAAGTTTATACGAGTATATCTAATCTAATATTTTTAAACGAGCAATTCTTGTATATATATATCTCGAAAACGGCTCTAACGATTTTTATAAAATTTTGTATTTTGATGAAGTTTTTGTTTTTGAGTTCATCTACATCAGCGTTCTGAAAAAACGCGAGTTTTCACAACCCCCCCCCCCCCCGTTTTTTGTGCCTTCATTTTAAAAGTTTGAAAAGCTTTCTTTCGCCATTTTCTTTATGATTACTATTATTGTTACTGTTTCATAGCAACCATGTTTTTTTTATAACAATGAATTTCATATTTAATTACATCAACGTAAATTTAAAGTCTTATGGTATTTGGCAACACGTAAGAATTGTTATTGTTTTTGAAATGTTAAAGAGACCAATCAAAATAAAGTTATTGTGGTGTGATTTTCATTTTATTTCATTTCATTTGGCGCCGAAGGAGCGGGAGGGTTGATGAGAATGGATGCAGAGTCCCTATTCTCCAGTACGCATTTGGTTTCAGTTGGTTTTGACTTTTACTTCACTTCACACTCCAGGGCCCCCCGTACATACCACAACTCGTGGTTTGACTGGGATGGGGCCCTAAAGAGTGCTTTGTTCTTATTGAACCTGACCAACGGCCGAGCAAACCCTTGGTCGAGCACCCCCACGGTGCGCATCGTTTAAATAAGGTTGTGATGATGATGTCTCGTCCAAAAACGGTTGTGTCTTTTAAAATAAATTAAGTCTGTTTTTAATGCGTAATTGCAACTAAGGGCTTAAAAATGCTTTTTAAGTTTATCTAAATAAGTACTTGAACTTTAGGAAAAAAAAACAATTTTACAAACCTCTTTTTTTCTAACCAAGGGGGGCTCGGTCGCCAGGTACTATCACTTTAAATTGAAATAAAACGCTCCTCCCAGTAGCTTACTCACAATAATATAAATGTTGTAAGAGCGAGATACCCGACCGCAAAATACATGTGAATTTTTGAATTTAGATCATCACAGTTACATTACACAGTGATGTAGTATTTTGCCCATCAACTCGTTCTTCAAAGCAACGCCTTAGAACAAAAAACATAAATGACGGTAGCTTTAATAAATGAATAACTTTACTCACAGATCTAATTGTTATTAATAGTAGTAAAGATATTCTTTACGTGCCTTTTGATAAAGCTTGTTAAATTAAACAGTTTTAGATACATAATTGTAAAAAAGACTTTTACGAAGCTGAAACTCAGACTCTTTTGTATTACAAATTTAAAAAAAATCGGAAATTAGTTTTTATTGCAGAGTATGACTACCCTCACCTTTGAGAAAAAGATTCTCGCTAATTACAATTCATAATTACGTAAGAATATAAATAATTTACGTACCTTTACGTCCACAGAAGCAGGAACGCTTACCTTTTTCGTAGCATACATCTTCACTTTACCCCAATAATTTTTTATTCAACAATGGTTGATTGTTTTCATCAAAAATATTAAGTCAGTAACAAACTACATTGCTCTTGAACAAAAAAACAACTACATGTTCGCAGTCATTTAGAGAAATAAACTTCCCTAACTTTTCCAGGTTTTCCAAAAATTTTCCTTGAAATTCCTAGCTTGATTTCAGAATTTACAACTCTCTGAATGAATCTAAAAATTCTAATTTCTTTTGAAATACAAGCAAAAAAATAAAAATCATTAAACCTTTAAAAATTGTTAATTAAATACTCATTCTTTAATTCTTCTTTGCAAGTCTTTGGGTAAGTACTGCTGTACAAGAGAAAATTGCATTTATTCTGGTTTAGATACAGTGAGTAAAGAGCATAATAACCAACCTATTGCTACAGTTTATGATTTAAAAGAAAAGTATTTTTCCAGGTCTAAAATAATCCAGGTTTTTGACAAAATTAATGATTTTTAACAACTTTTCAATGCTCTTTCTACCAAAATAAAATGCCCTGACCATTTCAGGTTCTCCTTGACCCACAGGAGCACTGTGACCTAGTCTGTACTTTCGACTTTTTAGCAACAGTGAAAATATTGATAAATGACTACATGGTAGAGTGATACTTATTTACCAAAAAAAAAAAAGTGAAGGCTTGAAGGTGTAATACTTTTAACAAAAAAAAAAAAAAAAAAAAACCTGCTTTGTCTTTTTACAAATTAGAATAAATATGCAATTAAAATGTTTCACTAATCAAATCCATTCTTAGTTTGTCTGTGATTTTTTAGATTTTTGAAATAACATAAAAGAACAAAGCATACCTCTGGATCCATTTTTTTGTATTCTTGGTCATCTTCATCTACTTCAAAGAACATTTCAGCTTGGGTAATAGACAACATTCCAGGAACAAATACTCCAGGAGCAATTAGACGACACTTGGTACTGAAACTCACAGGGCCTAAAATAATTCAATAATAGGATTTTCACAAATTAGACTATGGAAACTACAAATACAATTTGACTTATTTGAAATGAAAACTTCAATAATACAATTTTATGTTACAATTGAAGACCCTAGGAGCAAAGGGGTGTAAAGAGGGCTATCCTAAGACAACTACTGGTGGTGACTACTAGCTTGGGGGGGGGGGGGGGATGTTTGCAATAACAGTTGACTTGAATTTTGGGAGCATTCAGTTTTAATGTGGCTTTAATTTGGTTTGCTTTTTTTAAAAATCTATTGTTAACTTTTTTAATGTGCTAACAATTAATAAAAACTTTTTTAAAAACTAACAACATTAGGGGAAAAGTGGTTACTAGCAGTTAAAACTTTTCTAGAGGCGCCCCTTGAAGTCTGAGCACCCTCAAATGAATGTTAATTCATTTAGAAAAGAAGGGAAAAAAAAGTATTGAACAACTTAGTTTGAAATATATGTCAAATTTAAATAAATCATTTTCTGGACAAAAGCAATTACAACAATGTTATAAAAGCACAAATGCGCAGGAATGCTGCAGACATGTGTTTTGGTGTTACAAGGAACGCCTTTTTTAATGCAAAAAATGTGAGCTATGGATGCACAGACATCCGACATAAGCTTTTGTTGGATGTCTGTGCATCCATATTTTTGTGCACAAAGGTATTTATATCTTTCATTTTCTGGAATTCCACATCAGTTATTATATGCAAGAGTCGAAATAAAAACATCCTCCTACACATGAATAAATTTTCCTAATACTTTAAAGTTTGAAAACATAAAAATCATAAACCCAACAACGACATAATAATGATCACTTGCCTGCCAGTTCAGCATCCAAATCTTTATCATCCCAAAGATCACTGTCATCTAATAAATCACTGCTCTGCAAATGATGTTGCTGTTGCCTTCGTGTTAGAGCAAGGTGTTGATGAAACTCTTCACGAGCTTGTAAGATGGCATCTTCGGGAGCACCTGTGATTAAAACAAGAGTTATGTAAATAAGTTTCATGATAACTTTTAAAAAAGGAAAAAAAAAATAGCTATATTGACAACTGAAATGTATAAGATGCTTGTTGAAAGAAAAAGATCTTCTAAAAGAATTTTCTTTGTAAACATTAAGTTCTCTTAACCATTCTTTGTCATTCTCAAACATTGGAACATGCTTAAAAATGAGAGACTAATCAACTTTATTTAAAATACTTAAATATTTATACTGACTGGCATCAGAAACTGCCTCACTGAATTTATAATTTTATTAT
Organism: Uloborus plumipes; assembly: GCA_038373865.1. Classification (NCBI taxonomy): domain Eukaryota; kingdom Metazoa; phylum Arthropoda; class Arachnida; order Araneae; family Uloboridae; genus Uloborus; species Uloborus plumipes. The sequence goes on along the minus strand of JAXGGA010003686.1, from coordinate 79,332 downwards.
TCATTATTCATCTAAATGTTTAGGACACATATACATGATTTTGAACACTTCCTTTTCCGATTATGAACCCCTCTAAAACCAAATGCTGTACCCATCCTTGGATTTAATTCAAAAATTCAAATTTTTTCAGTTAGAAGCCTGTGGTCAGTAGACAAGCTAAGCATCCATATTTTACTACTTCTGGTTTTTCTTATGAATTGGTGAATAAGAAAAAAATCATGCATTCTCTAATGAGTTTATACGAGGGCAATTCAGAAACTAACCTCCGATTGGTCACAGGGCGGGTAGTGGGGGGAGTAGCGCGCCATCTGTGCATTCACACGCTCAGCAGGTCAGTCGGCATCAAGCCGTAGTGGAGTGAACATCGTACCAGCGCTAGTTTAGTTTTTGTGGCAGTTTGAAATGTGTGCTGCAATAGAAAATCCCGCCAAATGTGAAGTGCGTGCTGTTAAAAGGTTTTTTACAGCCAAAGGATACTCTGCAGCAGCTATTCATCGCCGTGGTATGCTGACTTCCGGTATCGTTTTTTTGCACGATAACGCCCGTCCTCACTCTGCTCGCAGAACAACAGCCCTTCCTGAGTCCTTCAAGTGAGACGTTTTCAACCATCCACCTTACAGCCCAGATCTGGCGCCAAGCGATTATCACCTCTTCATGCATATGAAGAAATGGCTCGGGTCCCAGCGGTTTGATGACGACGAAGAGCTCAAAGATGCGGTCACAGGCTGGCTCAAGGCACAAGCGGGTGATTTTTACGCAGAAGGAATTTCAAAGCTTGTGAAGAGATACGATAAGTGCCTCAATCGTTATGGAGACTATGTCGAAAAATAGTGCAAAGATGTAGTTGTAAGATGTATATATTAAAATATTTTTACTTAACTTGGTGTATTTTTTTCAATCAACCGGAGGTTAGTTTCTGAATTGAGCTCGTAAATTGGAAATACCATGCATGAACTACAACTATTTACATTGCATTGAAAATAGAGTGTAAAAAGAAAGCAGATATTTTAAGTAGAAATTAAAAATCAAGTAAAAATGATTGGTCAGTTGAGTATTATATTTAGTTGCCTATATACAGTTTGATTACAAAGTGGCTAATGGTGAGTGATTATTTTAAGACCTATTTAACAAGTTAAGAAAAATTAATTTTCAATTTTTTTTTTCAATATCTTTCAGAATATACGCCAGTATTACTTACCGTGTTCAATAGCCGCTTTTAAAGTTGCTTCTGGGTGACTAGACCCATATGGATTTTGGATGAAGCGCTTCCGTCTTCTAGCATCGTCTTCCCAAGAATCTAACTTTAAATACTCTCTGATAAGAGGACCTGTCTTATTTCCCCATGCACCATGCTTATTGGTCAAAATGTTTAAAATTCTTTCTATATTTCTGCATGCTGTGACGCTGTCTCTTCTTCTTGCTGCAGTAATGAGATGGTCACACATTTTCTCCTCTTCTTTTCGATCCAATACTGTTTGGGCACACAGGGACTAAAATAAAGAATGAGTTTGATGTTTTAATTTCGGAATATAGATTATATAGAAAATTGTCATGAATAAAAAGGTAAGCAAATAAATAAATTAGATAATTAAAAGAAACGAGGAACTCATAGCATTTTAGCCCAATTTAGCAAAAAAAATTTGCAACAGAAACAAAATGCATAAATTCATCTTATTTTTTATTGATTTAATTCTTTTGAATGAAATGTAAATAATTTAAAATCCTTACTTCAAAATCAGCATGTTTTAAAACATCATCTGCCCTCATTCGATTCAAAATAAATTCTGCTTCATTGGCTACTCTGACAATATGATCTTTCATAGCATGAGAAAGTAATCTGAAATAAGAAACATTTTTTAACAATACAATGGGAGAAACATATGCAGTAGAGAAAGCACATCAAAATGAAAGTATATTTTACATCTTACCTCCCTTCATTTATCAGTTCTATAAATGCTAAACCAGCATGTTTCTGCAAGGAATTTTGCCATTCTTGGGAACACAAGAGCATTACAAGTTCAACGACAGAAGTGCTGTTTTTGAATGTGCATAAGCCTAAAAATATTCACATTCGTTATATAGGTAGTATTTGTTTAACAGTTACAGAGTAGAATTAAAAAAGGAATTAAAAAAATAGAAGAAACATGCTACAAAACAGCACAATAACAAAAATACAGCTATTTAACAGGATGTCTGTGATAGAAAAATGTTGAAGTCATAAAATACGATGTTCAATAACAATTTCTTCTGCAGTTCCTGATTTTTAAACTTTTAAGGAATAAATGGGCAGCAGAAAACTTTGAAAAAAACTAGTTTACAAGAAAAATATGAAAGAATCTTGTCCATTAAATGTTCAATTGCATTGGAAAGATTTCAAACTACACATAAATTTTTTCCTTAAACTTCTAGTAAATGAAGTCAGAAAAGAATCCCTTTTAGTTATGAGTGGCATATTTCTTGCCCAACAAGCACAGTGGGTAAAAAATTCATTATGGGACAGTTTAAAATAAATAGCATTTGATGTTTTATGGCGGCAGGTTTAGGATCACTGCAGTACCCAAAGAATTAATTTTGATAAAAGTAAAAACGCTTAATTACCTTTTCCTTCCATTAATAAATCTTGTCCATGAGATCCAACAAGTGTTCTCGACAGAAAGGGAGCAAAATCAAGCATAATCTCTCTAAGCAGTGGACACACACTGCCCAAAGCAGATTCAAGCTTTTGGGTGAGCGTAGCTTCTCGCGACAAGGGTGAGCTCAACACATGAAAGTCATCGGCTGTGCCTATGGCAGTTATATTCAAGTCATCAGCAACACGAGACTGTTGACAACCATCAACAGATTCTACAGTTCTTGAAAATCCATTTTGAGCAATAGAAGATGACATGATGGAGGGATCAGAACTTGAGACTCTCGTATTTGTGGAGCACAAAGAGCTGTCCGTGACAGCTGAAGTCAATTTTACAACTGAATCTTCTTCAATGTCTCTATCGGCCAGTTCTCCATTAACTGTTGGACTATCTCCTTCACCACCATTGACCATAATTTCAGCCCTCTTACGATTAGTCTGTTCATTTTTAACTTTTTGTGCTCTGATGACCTAGAAAAATATTTTAACGAAATTAACTAATTTAAATTTTATAGGTAAAAAAAACCAATGAACTGAAAAACTTCTCTATAAAATAACTAAAACAAAAATCATTCTAAATAAATTTTGAAGTAATAAATAATTTTAAATATGCTTTATATTTTAACTGATGATGAATAATTTCCAATTAGGAATAACACATTTTATGCTGAGTAACATAAATATATTTTGTAGATGAAGGTAAGTTTAAAAAGTCAGTATTATAAACCAATCCGGTACTGCTTCTCTGGAGAAAACAAACCCCCTTTGATATTAAATTGATCAGGACTTAGCCTTCAATTGGCGTGCAGAACTGCAAAATAAAAACTCTTTCTAGGTACGCATAAAAATATAAATACAATTAATTTTTAAAAAACTTTCCGTTTAAAATCTCACAAAGTACAAAAAATAAATACAAATAGATAAATAAATTGAAAAAATAAAGCCCATTTCTGACAAAAAACTTCAGTGAACTCCAAAAGTCACATCTTATTCAAAATTCATGGTTGAATGAATATTAAAATAATTTGGATTCTTTCGGCTGTTTTCAACACAACTGCTTAGTAACTACTGGCTAATTTCTTAAGTAGGTTGTTAAGTTTAGTGCATGTTTCTGTTAAAAGGGAAAAAATAATATGGACAGAATATATATTCTTAAATCATTAACATTTACTATACTTCCTAAGAAAATATAACTAGTAAACTACATTTTAATATGAGCAGTCTCTTTTTCTTTCTTTTTTTTCAGTGAAAATAATGGGGAAAAACTTTTTTTTCAAACCACCTCAAATATTCCAAAAATTTGTCATTTCTATTCAAGCCAAAAAATTACTAATAGAAAATTTTGGCATCTAAAAACGGTTGCATACTAAGTGAGAACTCACAGCAGGGACAGGTGCACCCGAGGAATGTAGATGAGCAAGGATACTTGAATCTGTGTCTTCCACAATGATAACTTCATCTTCTCCATCTTCATGAGAGACTGCAATAGATTCGTCAACTTGTCCATTACTTCGAACCTCAGTTTCAGCTGCTATGGAAGAGATAAAACAAAAAATCTACTACAGCAGCACAACATAAAAAATACCCTTTAGATAAGATGTGCTTTTTGTACACTTGTAGCAGAAACCAATAACTGTGTAACTTTTTTCTTTAATTTATACAGTATAATCAGCAAAATCTATATATATATAAAATCAAAGTTTGATGTTGTCAGAGCTTATGGGGCAAACGCTCTCCTGGCAAATTTTCGCAATGTACGAGTATGAAAATTGGTACAAAATTAGTCTGCATACTGATGGTCTGCACCTTGAGCTTGATTTTTTAAAATTCGCCCTAGATTTTTTAAAATTTAATTAAAGCTATAAAATTCACAGCGTATTCCTCCTTTTTTTGTACTATATGTAACATTATTTATAAATGGCAACTGTCTTAAGAGTCAAATCTTCAGAACAAGATATATTCTCGTGATGATTGATATTATTATTAAAATGCATTTTTAGTTGGTGGATGCTGATGCTGGATAAAGTTTAAATAAAGATAATGAACGAAATGGACCCACAATTTATCAAAAGGTACAAAACAAGCAATGTTCTTTTTGTTTCTAATTTTACACATATGATAAACATTTTCGTATTTTAGCATAATCGTTCTTAACTTTTTCATGTCGTCATGCGTCAATTTTAATCTTTGCGATTACTATTATTATTTTTTCTTTTGCTTTATTTATTGTTGCCCTATTTTTTCAGTCACATAGAAACTACCCCTATTTGCCATTTGGCGCTACAATTAATTATTTTATTTTTTTCATGGATTTTTAAAAATAAGCCGAAGCAAGGATTGAAACAAGACTGAAACATATATGGAAATGCATCTGAATTATTAAATTATATAATATAAAGTAAAAAAAAAATGTACTAAGAAAATAGCTACTGAATAACAAGAGAATTCCTATTGAAAAACTCGCCAAATTAATTTTAACTTTAAATGCTGCATTAACATGTAATGTAATCAGCTAAATAAATATATCAATTTCGTAGATAAATGTTGAAAGCTTCATTAAAATGCAGAATTAGAAAAAGAGGAGGATTTTAATGGCCTAAAAATTTGGCGACAATTGAAAAAGAGAAACTGAAAAATCTCAGTTATTGAAATATTCTCAAAAACATTACTGAGAAAAAATTCTCCGTGTTTTTCTGGACATTGGTGCTCCGATCATTTCAGAAGTCTCATTATGCAAAAAAATTCGCCAAACAAGTTTTTGACGATCGAAGATCAGCAAAAGTTTTGAGGGAACTATCGTTCCAAAAGGCTGAATAACCTTTTTTTAAGCAATCTAAATGCAGGGAAGGTACAGCAAAATTGTGGAAACAATAAACAAAAAAGTGTGCTTCTTTTTGAATATTAGATTAAAAATATATAGTAATTATTACATTATATAATATTGAAAAAATAAAAACAACAATGGTAAATTTCCTTGACTATTTGGTTTGTTTGACGTTATTATAATTTCTCTTAACGTTCCACTAAAATTAAAAATAAATCTTCAAGTAAAAATAACAGGGCATTAACTGAAACTAAAATTTCCTTGAAATAGGGCTGGGCGCAGCTACAGATTTGGCGGCTAAAACAGATTTGGCATTTTTCTTTTTTTCAAGTTATCTGTTGATTTATACGCGCACGCAGTTATTTAAAAAATTCCAAAGACGCCAAATAAACCGCCAAATTTGTAGTTGCGGTGGAGTTAATGCGTATGTACCAAAAAACCAAAATAGGCATTGTTAAATATGGTGAATTTTGCAGAGCCTGAACGAATTCGCGGTTTTAGAGCGCAGTTCGAATGCGCCACCTTGCAGTAATTTAGGATATTAGCTAAAGAGGTAAAACATTGCAATTTCACGAGGACAAAGCAGAGACGTTTTTTCTCTGATAAACTTAGGTAAATTACACTTTCTTTATTGCATTTGCTGCACAGAGCTTTTTTAATTTGGGAATTATAGATACGGCGACAGCAGCAGAAATCGTTAAAATTTTACCACAGGCGAAGCCGTGGAGGGTAATTCTAGTTAATTATAAGATTTCTAATAAAATAAGGGGATTTTTTTTTCATACAAGTTGACATTTTCATGGAATGGTCTAATAAAAAGAATATTAACAGGTGAAAAAGACTGAAAAACAGAAAATGTTTTTTGGTATTAATTGTTCAACACAAAGAGTGTTGGTTGCTAGCCAATTGAGCTAAGAAAAAAAATGGAGACAGTACACAAGAAAGTGCGGTGCATTATTTTAAAAAGTTGGCAAAAACAATATCACATATAACCTTAAAAAAGAAATTTCTACCAGATGGTCCACAAAGTTCCTCCAAACATGCTCGGTGGATCTTTATAGTTGAAAATGTCTTAGCATGATTATTGGTGATTTTCTTTCAGCTAACTACAACACTGGGATTGTTGCTTTTCTCTTCTTAGATCCATTGGCTAATAACTACTGAAGGCAATTAATACCAGAAAACAGCTTTCAAAGTTTTTCTTTTTTATATAGCTAATTGAATTCGATTTCACTTAGTATTTTTGTTATTACAGTGCAGAATGGTCAAGACTTTTCGCAGACACCTTGTATAATGATGTCCAATATTATTTTATGACCTAAAAGAATGTCTACAAATTAACTCCTAACATTTAATAAATATTCTCCCCAATCATTTTTGGTTATGTTTGTCGAATAAAAAAATTTTTAAACATAAAACCAATAAGATCATGCATACATAAGAGCACAACAACTGATGTATCATATAAAAAACAAAAGTGAGAAAATGAGGGAAATGATTGTGCTTTTAATGTACACGCAAACCTGTCTTAAAGCAGGGGATAGGGCCTGTATAGAAAATGCATTAAAAAAATTGCACAAAACTTCACAAGTAGTGAGGCACCGTAATTCGGCAAGCACTATAACTTGAAAAAATAAAATTTGTACATAAAGAAAGACGGCGCAAAAAGTTTTAAGAGCACTATAGTAGCACAAATAAATTCGAGTACTTTAGTAAATGATAAATAAATAATTATTATTTACCAGCTTGTGATGTGGATGTAGATGTTATATATTGAGAGGAATCACAAGATACCGATGGTCGAGAAGAGGAGAAAGACGTTGGAGGAGCTGGTGGCTCTAGTATGTCACGGTATTTTGAAACCATCAAAACAGAGATGAAGTAAACAACCGCAAGAGCGAGAAATTGAGCTTGCTTTGTTTCATCCTTTAATTTAGAAAACATCAAGGGGAAAAATAGAAACTGATTAATAAGATAAAAAGAATGAGCACAATTTTAATAACAATTATAAAACTAAAATCTGAAACTGAATGAAACCAATTCAAAACAGACTAAATAAAATCATAGATGGACTACTAAATGTGGCAAAAAAATTAATATCATCTTTAAAAATGTGCAGACATAAATTTCTAAATTTAAGAAAAAAAAAACATTTCCTTGTGTTATCAATATTTCCCTATATCTTTCCCATTATCACTCCAATATCAATATATCACTTACAGTAATATTACATTATAATGAGCCCATACTTAATTGTTAAAATTCCTAATAAATTAGTTTTTTACCATCATTAACAGTGCTTGCAGGGAATAATATATCTCCAATTTATTACAGTGACAGATAAGGAATGGGAAAATACACAACAAATGTATATAGATTACATATAGAATATATAAGTTGTAGCAGACTAAAATTTATTAGTTTAAGATTGATGAAAGCTTAATAATAAGTTACAACAGATTTGAACAATACTCACATTGCATCAAATTGGAAATAATGGACAATTCAATATATTGTTGACAAAAAGGTATAAATATATAATCACAGAAACTTTGTGTGTGTGTGATCATAATTTACTTTGACCATAATAAAACTCAATTCTCATAACCATTTAAAAAGTACCTATCTATAACAAGCATTCAACTTAAAAATTGATGTAAATATAAGTGCTGAATTAAACTAAAATCATACAAAAATATAAATAGAAAACTTACAACATCTCTATAAATAACAGCTCTGAGACGATTGACATCCATGTCTTGAAGAAGTTTTTCTGGGTCACGAATAGGGCTGCTTTGTCCACCAAGATTTTCCACAATGTTCTGCCAAAGATAAAAGTTTCAATCATTAGAAATATAAATTCAAAAACAAAACAAGTTATTAAGTGAGATTTTTCTTTTTTTATTTTCAAATCAAATGGATTTAATAACTTCAACCACTAACTATCAATTACACAAAAAAAGAAAAAAAAAACTTCAAATTAAGATGTATATCAGAACTAAATTATTTAAAATTTGCTTCTAGACTTGAATTGAAGGATGTATAAGTAGACTCCGTTTTCTATGTAATAAGCAAAAATCAATAGTTTCTAGAAATTATTTTTTAAAATGATATTGAGATATAAGTAAATAATTTTATTTCAAGAATAATTTCAATTTTTTGAATAACAAGGTAAAAAAGGATCCAAACACTACTATTGATCTGATTTTCTATTTTGCACTAAATGATTAGCCTAAAAATTTTGACAGTTAATCAATTTTTGAAAATTAATTCAGTTAGAATGTTGAATGGATAGCTTCTATTAAATTATATATAGTAAAAACTTTGTTATAGCTTTATGGTTACATACCCATATCAGTTCTGCAAAATATTCAGACACATTTTTATAAGCATAATCTACACAACTATTAGTTTGTACTATATATAATGGTACGGTATAAATATGATGAAATCACGCAATCAGTAATATATTTGTGTTGTATAATCTTCACTGACACACAAAGGTGAGAATGGTTACAGCTGATTTTTTTTATTAGTGGTATGTAAAAGGCTTCAGATTCTTTTTGAATTCTTCAAAAAAATTTACTAATAGAATAGAACTGGGGGAGGGGCGCATATTAGCACGTTCACCCTATTTGATGCAACATTTAACTATAAAACAGCAAACTAAATAAAGATCAATTTTCATTTTTTTCAAAATATGCACATTTATCAGCAAAAAAATATCCCTTAAGTGAAAAGCAGTAGGATGTCAAAAACCATAGCTCATTCGAAGAAGTTTCATCAAAAACTATTATTACTGTTTCGAAGAATTCTCCGATATCTTTACGGAGATCTTTAATTCTGCTCTTAACATAAAGTAATAAACTTCATCTTTAAAAAAATTTTTAGTATAAGTATTTAATCAAGAAGTTAAAAATTTGAAAGATCAAAATCTTTCCAAATAATCTTTTCTTCTTTACAATTGTGAAAACTTTTTTTTGTGTGATTGTTCTAGTTTATAATGTACTTATGTGCAAAATCAAACGTTTTGTTCAACCTTGTTTTCAATTTTTGTTTTTTTTTTTCAGCCTATACACATCATTTGACAAGATTCATGTTCATCTAAATTACACTATGTTGTTTAAAGCATTTTACATTTTGCTGTGCTTTGAGCAATTTTGAGTCGTTATTTGAATTTTTTCCTGAGGTATGTTTCATCAACTGCAAGCAAAAACATATTTTATATGCTCAAATTAACTTAATATTGCAAAACAGTATTCACATAGGTGACAGGTGCAACAGAAAAAAAATAGAGGTTCAAAGGAGATGGGGCAGGGGTGAAAATAGGGCAATTGAATTTCAGCGCCATTATTGACTGGCCCCAGTTGACTCCCTCCTTCCAATTCAAAGCTCCATTTCAATCTTTAAGCAATGATAACATGAAAAAATATAAAACACACTTATCAAGCTAATTTTTCTTTCTTTAAACACATGAATTGATTAATGTTATCATTTTATATCAATCATTAATTTGGAACGTAGAAAAGTGGAGAGCCAATTTACTTTTTAAAGTATTGGGGCTAATTGTTCTCCTTGTTCGTAACATTCCATAGTACAGGCTGTATTAGTCGATAGAATAATGGGAAGAAATCGGTTGGTGAGCATACACTGAAGTTCAAAGTTACTTTAGAATACATGAACTCAGATGTATCATAAAGATGATAAATCGTATAGTGAAAAACATATATGCAAATATATTTATACTTTATAAAAGCTGCACGGAGGACAGGTTAATATTCATTGATCGAGTTCAAACAGGCCCGTCATTTAGGGGGGTCAATTGCCCCCCCCCCGGCTTTGAGGAATCAATGTATTACCATATAAGTGGGAGTGGTTTTAGCTGTTTTTCGATGAAATTGTATTAAGTTTGCACCCTTTGCCATCCCCCCAGGAAAAACATGGAATGACAGGCCTGTGTTCAAACTTTGCAAGAATCATTTATGCAGGGACAAATTGCAGGGGTGTCAAATAAAATAACTACAACTTCAAAAAATGAGGATCACCCTATAAAGTATACAGGGAGGTTCAAACTAGAGCTGATAGCAACATCCTTGTCACTGAGGTTACCAGAACATTGAAAGCAAAAAAGGTACATGTAAGCTAAAAACCTACTAAATCCAGTTTGAGCCTCCCTGAATACATACATTTGAACACACATATACATGCAACACAAGCACAACAATAAAAAGCAGAAATTAGTTCATACAAAATCCACCTTCGCTGAAGGCTGCACGCCTCCAATCAATGCCTGAATGGAAGATGGTCTAGGAATTTCTCTTGATAAATTGGAACTAGGATGAGGAGTAACTGGTGTCTGGGGAAGGCTTCTCTCTCTACATTCCAAACAATTACGTACTGCGGATGTGCACACTGTACAATACAAGAATAAAAAAGTATACGTCAGTGTTCAAAATCAAATCTCTCTCTAATAAAGTAATCAATACTACTACATATTTGCATTAAGTTTACTGTTTATCACACATTTATTTTATTCAAGCTTAATGGAACAAGCATGGCATATTGAGACCATGTCTCCCATTAAAACAACCAAATGGAAACATTACTTATATTACTTGACCAATACAGAAAATTTATGTTTATAAAAGAGAACAATTAATCAAGAAACTTCTGCTCCATTTGAAATCAGTTCACAGGATGAAAAAGTCTTAAACATTTTAATAAACCAAGAGTACATACAATTACTTCTGCAACTAGTTGTAAAACTAATAATGAGATTTGCAAGGTATGAATATAAAACATATTAGAAAGCAACACGAAACAAGTTCTGCTTTGATACACTTTTAGTTAGATCAAGAAGCTTCATATGATATTTTTAAGGGAGAAGAGGTGAAAACTTTACAACATTCCCCACATATTGACATTGCCATACACTGAGAAAAAGTCATAAATTAATCAATTTGGCATTAAAAATTCAACAAAATATATTTAATTTAAAGCATAAATACCTAATCTCAGGCACTGGCGCAAAATTCCTCCACTAGACATATTCTTCTCTGCTTCCAATTCACTGAAACTTAATGATGAAGCAAAAACAAGCACATCTGTCATATTAACAAGTCGTTGAAGAAATGCGACAGCAACTTCGATTGACATGCCTTGAGTAGGTTCAATGACATCAAGCTCATGCTGAAAATAATACATGGATTTAGAAAAAAAATTAGCCCAAAATTTTTGCTAGGTATGAACATAAATAGTGATTGGTATTATTAAATTTTAAATAGTACTAATCAAAATAAAACTAAGGAGTTCAGGGGAACTTATTTTCTCCTCAAATCAACCTAATTCAAGTAGTAAAAATAAACTAAAACCTGTTTTCATTGAATCTACTTTCATATACGATCTGCTTCTAAGGAAACCTATTTCTTTGTGACATAGTTTCATACATTTTATTTCCAAGTAATAGTGATTACTTTATAAGAAACTATTTAATTTAGTACATTTCTTAGATAAATGAGCACGTAGTATAGCAATAGTCAAGTGCTTTTTAAGTAACCTCACAAAGGAATATTATAATTTTTACTAACCTAAGGAAAATGAGCTACACAGTCAAATTATACACCAACTAACACATTTTCAAAAAAGCACATAAAAAGATAAAAACAAAAATTTGACAATTATTAACCTATTAAATAATGAAAAAAAAATTACTGCAATTAATTTCATCAAAATAAAAAAAAAATAATAATAACAACGGTGCTTTTAAATGCGGATACAAAAACATAAATTATCTTTCAAAAATAATTTAAATCTCAATATCAAAAAGAATGGAAAAAAAAGGAGTTTGAATATTTAGTTTTAACAAATTAAAATAATAAACTGTAACTTACATTTGGTGATGTAGCTGATGCTAACAAAGGGAGCAACCCCCCGCAAGCAATAATAATGTTATCAGCAACTTGAGATATTAAATGAACAGTATTGATGACAAATATTGCATTCTCTCCGCTATTTACAAAATCTATCACAGTCTTTGTTGTATGGCTATAAAAGTGAAAATTGTTCCAATTAGAGAGTAATAAAATTGAAACAAAGGTACGCACAAACAAAACATGTTTTAATCCATACAGAGATTGGAAACAAAGTATTATACCTCATGTTGTTTAGATCTGATTTTATTATTGAAGAAAAAAGTGTCATCAGCATTAAAAAAGAAAAAAAAACAACTCTGATATAGCATGAACAGGCAATGATTGGCTTCTCCTTATGATAAATCAAGGTTAAATGCAAAAATATTTAAAATTTTATCTTCCTTTAAATTTCTACAATATTCAAAAACATAGAGAAAAGCTCTTAGATCATTTCTTTATTTTATTTAACAGGATATTTTGATATTATATAACATATAATCAAAACGTCTTGAACGAAAAATGTTTAGACCTTACCTTCGCCACACTTGAATGTCAGTTTCTAGAGAAAATAACAAATCGGATAATAAGCGTTGGTGGATGGGAGACCATCTAAATTCAGGAATACGAAAAGGCGGTCTGGTAGGGCCAGCATTGAACATCTGTCTTCCATTAGTGCTTGGGGGTCTTTGACTACTCAAAGACATAGATTTTGGCCGTTGTATTTGACTTGGTACCTGTTTTTGACGTGGAACTGTTACACTTCTTCTTCTTGTAGGTGCTACATCAGTCTCTGAAATCAAAGTATTTTGAGATACTGAAACAACTGCATTTGATTCACTACTTTTAATCTCTTTAGCTTGTATAGATTCTTCTGATATTCCTTCGGTACTACTTTTGCTTTCTGGAGCAGACAAACTATCAGTTTCTAATTTGTCTACTGATTCTGCCATTAAACGCCTTTCTTTTTCCAACTGTCCTTCTATTGTGCTAATTTCAGGCTTCTCGATTTCATCTTCATCTTCTCGTTTATTGTACATACTTTTTTCAGTGGTCACACTTGCAGATTCATTCTCATCTGTTTGTTCATTGGTTGTAGAAGGAGAATCGTGAGAGGGAGAAATCAGTTTTGAGGGAGAAACAGGCATTGTAAGTTTAACAGGAGAAACATCTACAAAATCCTTTTTTTCTTCAACATCAGTTTCAGAGACTAAACCAATTTTTACAGAAGCTTCCTCATCTGTTAAAACAACAGTTGCACTTGATTCTTGTTCTGCTACTGGACCATGTGTGGTTTTGCTTGGGCTAGAATTATCACTTTGTGCAGATTCACTTTCCGTAGCAGCAGGCAACTTTTCCTCGATTTTTGGATGACTTATAGGTTGCTCTGCCACAGTTATCACACTATTTTCCGACGAAGATATGCTATTTTCTGAACATAACACACTTTCACTATCATTAAATGGAATTTGAATATCTGAGTCATTCGCTTGTAAAGGAGTGTCAGTTTCAGTCGTACTTGAATGTGATGGAGATACAGCACTACTTACAGAAGCACTCTCTATTGATATATCTGAGCTTGGTATATCAATAGCATCAACCTCAACACTTTGACTTACTGTTTCATCATTACAAGTCTGTTGTATCTCCTCAAATTCTATGGTAGACTCCTCTACAGCAGTATTTTCACTTTCAATAGTCAGATTATTATCTTCTGCTCCACTTTTATCATCAGGTAAAGCTTCAGACTCACTATTAATCAACTCCTTATCTACATCACTACATGTTTTCTCCATATTGTCAGATGTTTCAGTTTCTGTTGACTCATGAGCACTAAGTGCAATTTCTGATGAATCTGCATCAACATTCTCGTTTCCAGGTGACTCGTTATCAGCAAGAACATTACTTTCTAAATCTGATGAATTCATTTCTTCAGAGATAGGAAATTCTTCTAAAGCCTTAATATCATCTTGATTTGCATTATTTTCAACATAACTGTCCTCTAAATTCACAGTCGAAGTATTAATATCTGCATCTTCCTCATTCATCTCGTGAATCTCTTCAAAAGACTTTGTGACTTCATCATCATCTAAAGTCTCTGGCGGCAATTCATCTGGAGTTTTCCCTGTCGCTGCACTTTCGTCATCTAGTGCTAGGTCATTATCACAAGTTGTACCATCATCAGTGGTTGCTTTGCTCTTCATTTCATCTAGTTCACCAATAGAAAGTGAAGCAAATCCAGAGTCACTGGGAGAGTTTATTTGAGCACTTTCTGCATCATTTTTGGCACAATCAATCGATTCTAAATCAATGCTTTGTGAATGTATAAGCTCTGTGTTTTGGCTCTCCTGCACAGTAGGAACTTGCTCCAACTCGCTATTGGAAACCTCAGTACAAGTATCTAAGGGCAGAGCTTCAACAATTGCACTATCTTCAGATACTGGTACTGGTCTGTGATCATCAGCAGTTAAAAGAGCTTCACACAAACTACTATTATAAGTCGGTTTACTGCCCATCTCAGGTGTCTCATGAACTATTTTACAAGACTCTTTGGTCAAATCAGCATCATTATGATGCTCTAATGAATTATCAATTTTTTTAGCATCTTCTAAAATATGTGGTATTTTTGACTGCATCTGTTCTTCATTTACAGAGTAAGAGGACTGGATAACTAGTTTAGAGTTTTCTAATTTGGACTCATTTTCATTCAGATCTTTATGGACGATATCAGGTCTGGGTGGATTTGTAACTATTAAGGCACGATGGTTATTGTTGTCCAAGCCTGAGATAGTGCTTATGGGCTTTTGCTTGCGCAGAGCAGGATCAGTTAAATGATCAGAACGCCGTTGTTCATATTGTTCATACATCTGGGAAAACTGAAGCTTGAATTCTTCAAAAGACACCTGAAAAAAAAGACGTCATTTACAATTGACAATACAAAAATCAAAATTTTACAAAGGAAATATTTAGCTCAAATTCTAGGAAACACCTTTTTAAATTGTTTTTTGGGAATTTTCACATCTAAATTTTAATTTAAACTAATTTTTTGAAAATGCAACACAAGTATTGTAGTATATATTTCATTATACTAGTCACATCTTATCAACACATAGACAAGTGGGGATGACCCTGAACCACTCACTGTCTGGGGCAGTAAATTTTGAACATTTCAGTTATCTGAATACAGCCCGACACCAATTGATTTGGACAACTAGGGTTCCACTACATTTCAATTTAAAGGTATACAAGTTACACTTTAAAATTAAGTTTTCATTTAAGTTGAAAACTACAATGAAAAGTCTACAATTCAGTCTATACTGTTTTTTAAACAGCAAAACCTGATTTTTGAAAATACTGAAATTTCATTACAAAACACAGAACTAAATTAACATTATCAAAAATGTTATTATTATTTTTTTTAGTTCAATAAGAAATCTGACATCCTTTCTCTTTTATTAATCTGTCAACATTAACTTTTATGAATGACAGGTCCTATTTTAGAAATATGATTCCTCAGTTTAGACTTCACATTCTTCATTTTGGAGAGTAACTCCTCACAGATGCAAGAGCTGCCAAAAAGGGATGTTGTGAAACAGGGCATGGTATCTGATTGCTGGACATTAGGGTGGCCCTTAACTATATGGCATTTTTCCAAAGTTAAAATTTCCTTGCTCCCATCCCCCTATCTTGTTCCAATGAACAAAAAAACACTCTGTACCAAATTTCAATTCATTTGAACAATTTCTAGGAGTGCCGCAAATGACTTAAAGTTTAGTCAGTATCTGAAATTGCGTGAATTTAAAAAAGATTGCAGTTTTTAATAATAACACAAAAATTATTAGAGAAAAAAAACATTTTTTGACAAACAGTTTCTGTAGAGAAAAAACACAGTATAAACAAATAAATATTTTACCTTATTGTTTCCTAAGTAAGGATTTGGTAGCAGTAGGGTATCTTTTGCGGTCTTCAGCTACGATATGCAAAACGAATTGTTTTTCACTTTCATCTTTTGTGAGAACATTATTATATTCCTGAATTAATTTGATACCTCTTTCTGCAGCATCATTCACAACACTTAATTTCTCAATTTTTTCTTTTCCTCTTATATAACTAGGGTCATCTTTCCATATTGAAGGATCTTTGCTGATAAAATCGGGTGAAGAAATATTTTGTTACAGGTGTTATAAATGACAAAAACTCGTTGTTTACAAATAAAGAAAAATTATTTTGATGTGGAATATATCTTTTTAGTTGGTTTTTTTTTCTTGCTCCTGTTCTTCATCTGTATCTGCTTCCAACAAAATTTCTACCATATTTCTCTTCACTGTGAGTGGAATAGTATCATCAAATAAGAATAGAGCCATAGGTTCGGGAGCCAAATACCAGAGATGATTTGAAAATTTTTTAGAGCAATTTCACTTATTTCTTTATCAATTTCCCGATAATTGATCAACTTCTGAATGAATTGAAAATCATGATACGGAGTTTTAACTGCCTCCGGAGAGAGAAACCAAGCCTGAACGTAAATTCTAGCAAGAAAAATACATAATCTTCGTAAAGAGCTCTTCTCCTTTTCGGATAACTCAAATTGATTCTGAAATAAGTAAATCTTGAGCGCATAAATAGATTTTGACATCCACCTAGCGTGACTTACAGCTCTTGGCTTACCAAATGATATCCCGTTCTTAGGAATCCCGCCAAGAAAGATCATGCATAGTTCTAACAGTTCTCGGTAATCATCCCGCTGTTGCCTATGAGAAGAAAGGTGTTGTTCAAGAAAGTCGAGCACGGTTAAGCTTACATCGTCGGGTATTTCATTGTCACCAATTTTATACATTGCTTTATCGAGTTTTGTCCAGGTTTCTCTAAACCTTCTGAAAAGTGTCATCCCTGGGCCAGAAGTTGCACTCATTACAGAGTCAAAACATCCCTTCAAAATTAGCTCAAAGATATGGTGACGACAAGGGAGATACAGCAGATTGCGATTAAACATGTTTTCCAGATTGGTACAGACACCATTTATCCTTTCTAAGTTGCTACGTGTGGTATCACAGCATAGTGCTTGAATTTTATCAAATATTCCCCACTTTTCAACTGCTTGATAAATAGCCATGGCTTGGTCTTCTCCTGATGAGGTGGTTATTTCAGGGACTCCCAACAGTTGCTCCTTGCCTTGGAAAGTTACTATAATTGCTAGTCGATCAACCTTCTCAACTCCAGCGAGATCTGGGAGCGATTTTCCATCCCAGTATAGTACTAGTTCTTGACACTCGTTCAAGTTGAATTTTTCCCGAATTTCTGCATGTCTCTCTTCTCTAAATTTTTTTCGTAACCGTTGAAGGGAAGTTCGGTATATTATTAGGTCCTTTGTATCGTGACCCAACGCTTCTGTTGCAGCAAGCAAAATGTAAACACCATTTCGGTCAGTGATTTTACACCTGTCAAAAACTTCCGAAAGACAAGGAGTAAAAAACTGCAATGTACCTCAAGTTTCTGTGCGAGTAATGTCCGTACTCGTAAATGCGTCAGTTGCTGGTAATTGCGTATCAATGGCAGAAGAAGGACTGTCACTGTCATCAAAACTATCACTGCTTGGGTTGCTGGAGGGCTATATCACAACTTGTTGTGGCTGCTAATTGTAGTTCCATTTCTTCATAAGTTCTTTTCTTTCGAGCAACTAACATAGTTTTTTTCATTAATATTCTTTCTTCTTTTTGTGTTAGTTTTTGGTCAACACCAACCATGAAGCCCGGTCGCCCTTTCTGGCGCTGAAGAATTAAGAATTTTCTATCCTCTTCATTTTTTATATCTTCCAAAGCATTTGCATGTGCTATGTCAAAAAGATCGTCCATAATTTCCACAAAAGAATCTCTCCTCTCTTTTTCTTTGCTTGAGGTTCTCGAGAAACTTTTCTGTAAATGCTTCCATTTATCGTGCAGTTCTATTAGTCTTTCAGTACAATGGTCCGTTCTTCTAGTAGGAATTCGAGCTTTTTGCCAGAAAACTGAGACTTCTTGAGTTACTAATGCAGCACTAGCTTTTATGGTCAAATTTACAACTTTCAGATTGTAAAAAAAGACGCTTAAAACTTGCCTATTCGATGGTAATTTCGCTCCAACAATTTGATTGGAAATGTATAACCAACAAGATCAATACAAAAATCTTTTCTTAGGTTATGTGATGAGCTACCGGAAGACGTTGATGCCATTTTAAAGTCAGGCACAAATAACAAGCAGCACTGGCGTGGACAGCTGCTCTCACGCTAATGCATGGTCGCGGGTCGCGTCTCACCCCCCTTGACTCTTGACCTCTGACCGGATGTGGGGTCTTCTTCGAGTGGGGGCGGTATAAATGGAAATCGGAGAAGGGAATGGGAGACATATAGAAGCTAAACAGATAAGACAGGGGAGCAAAGTTTTAGATTGGAGTTTTTTCTTTTTTTTTTAAATTTGCACAACACACTAAATTCTTCTAAAATAAATGTTCTGGGCATGTAAATTTCAAAATGACCAAGTATGTGTGTGGACAGGACGTACAAAAAAACTTTCGCAAGTTTGTTGTCGAAATTCTTGCATCACCAGGAAAGCGCCATGCGTCGTGGAAAACGTCTTGACCAAGCAGCTTCGTAATCTATATTAATATCTCAGAGGAAATGGCAGGAGAGGCATGGAAGTCCACAGAAAGATAGTTTAAGTAGAATAACACTTTTAATAAGACATACGACCATCAGAAATGTAAATCTGCTAGAAAAAAAATTAACTTGAAAAAAAGTGAAAAATTCATATTTTCGGCGAAAATTTGACAATGTCATGCTCGTTGCGGCACCCCTTAAACTTTTCCGATTGAGCTAATATTTTGCACACATCATTTTATTGTTCATTGGAACAAACTAGGGGGGTGGGAGCTAACTTTTGTAAAAGTTGAAAAATAAGGGCCACCCTACTGGACATTGATCTTTTTCAACATACAATAAATAAACATCCGTAAGTCCTAAGTTTTTTCTAAATTGCTATTTTATTGAAATACAATGAATTTCATCTGGTTCACCAGTGGTGGGGTTGGGCATTTTGCCGGCAAAACGGTATTTTAGCCGGGACAATGACAAAAACTGGAAAAAAAACCTGGTAGAAGCCGGTAAAAATGGAAAAAACTTGCAAAAACTAGAAAAAATTGCTGGATATCAAAAAATTTACTGTAAAACAGTATACTTTTAACAAACTACAATTGAGAGTAAAATCAGAAAATTAATTTAAAATTTTATGGGTATTAATTAAAGAATTAAAATATTTTAAAACAGTCTGCATATATACGTACATTTCGATGCAGATTACTAAAGAAAACTATTAAAAAGTTGTAATTCCATTGTATAAAGAACAAAGCACTGGACTCTTACTTTTGAATGAACAATGGCAAGAGTGTCAACCCAAACTCTCCATCCACCGTATTCATATTTTATTGCATGATGCAAAAGCATTCGAAACAAAGAGTAAACCATATCAGAAAGCTTTTGCTCTTCTGCATTTTGGGGATGAATGTACGCCATTGCAATCAACCACTCCTGCCAAACAGACATCTGCAAGACAGTTCTAAGGAGGAAAGAAAAAAGATTTGTACGAACATTATTTGCACTTAAATAAATACTTATTTAGGTTACAATTAACAAAACAATTACCTGACAATGTGTAATATTACTAGAAAGCTATCGTAAATTTCTCAATGTAACCTTCTCCAATGTACATTGATAATATTACTGCTCTAGTTAGGACAAGTAAATATTTAAAAAAATGTAATTTTGACATTTTCATACAAATATACAGTCGAACCTCGTTAATTTGCGTATGATTGAAACACTCTACTTCTATACCAATACATGTTGAATTCCAGTTTGTTTACTCTCTAATTTCATTTTCTTGGCACACTGCCATTTTATAAACAAAAAAAAAAGTTTAAAATATGTTTATCTCAAAACAGTATTTTTTAAGATACCTCAGTATTTTGAACTAGGGAAACATTCTATTAGTTTCACACTCAATAATTTTGGAAATTGTTTCAAACACCTTTTTAATATAAGTATTTTATACATATTTTCCATATCTGCGGGATTTATGGAATTAGCAACGGAAAAATTTCTGTGAAGGAATTTGTCTAAATTATTCATATATTTTATAAAAATTATTCACCTCATTCTCGAGTGAAAAGCCAGTTGATCTCTTTTTTTTTTGCATTCTCAATGAGACATCAGATTTTGTTTCTCTATTGTACTCTGATTGTATTTAAAAAATCTCTACTTTGTTGAAAATTTGAACAGGAGTGACAATACAATTGAAAATTAAGCTAAATTAAATACAAAAAAATTTTTGAGATACGAACTACACCTCCTTGAGTACAAGAAAGAACTAACAGGAAAAAAATATAGACATCCCGAGGATTGTTTGAAATCCAAAAAATCCAAAGCAAAATTTAATCTCTCCGTAATTATTCATTTTAATTAATTAAATTAATTCAAAGAAATTAATTTGTTCGGATTGTGCAATAGTGGTGTTTAAGTTACAAAATAGATCTGCTTCTTCCAATAAATGTACTTTCCCTTACCTTTAAAGATTAGCAACTGAATTTAATTCTATTTAGGAAAGGAGATTACGTGAACATGTATTTCTGTCAGAAAGTGATTTAAAACCACTTAAAACTATTGAGAAGATATTAAACAACAAAATTTTACGAAAAAATTAGCAACTATTACACTGTAAGCAAGACTACTTTTGAACACTTGACAAGGAGATCAAAACAAGAAATTATGCTCTTCACTTCAAAAGCAGATTCTAGATAGGGTCATTTTCAGAAAGGGGATCAAAGTGCAATTTTCTGTCAGAAACAGGGGATCTGGGACAATTTTTTAGAAATTTCAATCAGAAAAATGCAGTTTAAGTCCATGTTTGGTTGCTTAAGATGGGAATCTTGTCCTCTCTAGAACCATGCCTGATTCAATTCAAGAATTGTTCAAATGTACTAATTGTTCAGAACCACTAAATAAAAGCTTTACGATTAGTTGATTCAAATTAAAAATTCTCAACAATTAAGATATTTTTTAGATTTATGCATGCAATTTGATAGAGAGAGCTCAATATTCTATTGTATGAAAAATGCTCCCAAATGTATTAAATAAAAGTACCATAAAACTAATATTAGAACTTTATAGCAGCTTTCATCATAAAAAATATCTTGTCCTGCTTTTGTTGCAATACACAAATAAAGAGCACTTTGTGAAATCAAGGAAACTATATAGCAAAGTTATTCAACTCACCTTCGATTTTCTTTATTGTTATTGCACAGTAATGTCATGTCTGACAAAAAAAGCTTTTTTGTTTCCATAAGTTCTTCACATGGCTTAGATTGTCGTATTAAGGTGGCAATAACTTTCAAGATCACTAAAAAAAATCACAATAATATTTGTTTTGAAAACATTTTTATTGTTTGGAGCTGCTTAGGGAAAACAACATAAAAGTTTATTTTAACCAAATTCCTACAGTAATATGAGGAATCAAATGAAAGTACATAATGTATTTTTACAGAAACATTTATCATAATAGAAGACTCCCTACAAATATTGAGGGAAGAGTTAAAATTATAATCATTAATATGCATACAATACAAATACTTTATAACATCATTTCTTACACCCTCTATAATTGGATAAAATATCCCTTATACATATATATTAACACATATTTTAATTCAATACTTTAAGCTTCTTCTTTTTCCTTTCAAGGATGCAGTCAGCAAATTTGGCAGAAATTATTTGCACAAAATTGCACTTTTACAAAGAAAGAAGAAAGAAAGAAAGAAAGAAAGGAAAAAAAAAAAAACAATTGGATGGTTTACAAAAAAAAAAAAAACCCTTGACAAAACAATACAACTTAAACTTCTGATATTGCAAAATATAAAAGATAAGCAGTAACATTAAATATTATATAGCAACAGTGTGTTCATAATTATACAATATTAAAAACAAATAATTTTACTTTTACATACTTGGATTCTCTAATCGGTAATGAGATTCTGGCTCAGGATGCTTTTGATATAAAATTTGACTTGATACATGCTCTGTCAGAATCTGAAACAGGAAAACACTAATAAATGAACTGTCACCAAAATATTGTAGAAGCGGGATTTTTGTTGAATCTAAGACAAAAAATAAAATACCTCATATAAAACATTATACGTTGAGAGAGAGATATGGTCTGAATGTAAAAGCAATCTTTCGGCAAGAAGCATATAAAGATTATGGGGGCCCATGACATCATGCTTGCGCCTGCAATAAAATAATTCGAATTAAAATCATAGAAAAGTAAATTTCTATTTTTTCAAAGTTTGATTGCATTTACCCAACTTCTAGTATAATAAAAGCAAAAAAAGATTTTTTCCACAGAGAAATCATACAAAAATTCACTTGTCTGACATATTTGCTTAGCGTTAAGTATTGCTGTGAGACCCTGCCCATTGTATTAGTTTAGTTCAGCCAGAGATTGATGACACATTTTAATCAGGCAAAATTTTAGAGGGTCAGGGGTGTCAATTGACCCTCCTCCCCCCTGGCTTTGAGAAACCAATGTATGTACATATAAGTGGGCATGGTTTTGTTGTTTAACGATGAAATTGCATTCTGTTTGTCCCTTTTGATCCCCCCCCCCTGAAAAACTTGAAATGACAGGCCTGATTATAACACTTCACTTGCTTTTCTAACATAGTACATTTTTCAGAAGCTCTTGCTAAAACTGTTTAGTATTTGATATGCCTACAGTTTCCACGTGTAATGTTCACAGAAGCTAGCTCTACAAAAATCCTTCAGTTTGTTATTCTTTTAATGTTTTTATTTATTCCATGACTCATGCTGTTGATAGTTTTACCTCTCAAGATATTTGATGAATAAAATACCATACAGGTTCCAAAATATGGATGCCCCAAACCTTGTCATCTGATTTTTTAGTTTTTGGTCCCACATCAATACAAAAAAACCTTTTTCTCTTTCTTGAACAGCTTCAAATAAAGCTTTAAATTGTTGGCTTGTTGTTTTTGACCTGGTCTACACAAATGCGGCACCCACTTTGAAATCGATAAATGCAAGCTCAAATTTCGGTTTAAAATTGCAAACAAAACAGATTACTTTCTAATACCTTTAAAATATCAGCTATTTCACTTAACTACAGTCAACATTGGGCCAACAAAATTTTGTGGACTTTTTCCATGCATCTCATATCCATAGTTGATTTTGGAAATCAAAGCAATCATCAACAGCCTTTGTGTCTTTATGACCAAATTCAGTATACCAGTGAAAATTCAGCATACCACTCAAAAATAATTGATGTCCTCAGTTTAGTTTGTGACTTGATAAGTGTTTCCATAACACTTATCAAGTCACAGTTTGGCTTCATGACTATTTATTGTAAGTAATTCTTTTAAGTAAGTAAATTTGGTAAGTGATGAATAAACTGTTGGATCAATATCCAAATTTTTTTTATCCATGGTTTTGAAAATAACAAAAATTGTTTTAATTAAAACTACTGTAAACTGCTGACAATAAACTTAATGTTAGATTATCATTGAAATTTTGCTATGCATTTTCTGAAGGTGAGTACTATTCAGAAATAACATAGGTCTGTCAACAGTGGAGTCAGATTGCAAACTTATCAAGTGTTGAGTTATTGTTGCTATTTTCTTTCAATTCATTCTCTGTATAGAAGCAGAAATTATTATTTTATAAAATAATGTTAAAGTATTTTTTGCAACATTACAAGATTTTTCTTTTTTTGAAGAGAGGAAAAGAGAGACAGACAGAGACAAACAGATAAACATGCTTATAGTTCAACCAGTTGTTGGGAACAAGAGGATTAAACCTTATACAGTGAAACCTCTCTAAGAAGGCCATTAACTTTCCATGGAGAGTCCTTTAAAGAGAGGAACTATGTAGTTCGATAGAAAAATACATATACATATCCACCGTAAGGCACATTGTGTGTAATTAATAACTGCACACCTAAAATGTATTATAAAACTTTAATTTTATGTTGCATTAAATGCTCATATATTTCAGTTTTGAAAATCATTATTGTGAATTTTTGCTCACTAAATGGGTCTCTAGTTTCAAGAGTTGAATTGCCTATTTACAATTAGTTTAATAGAGTTGGAAATGTATTGATCTATTGCTTTTCGCGTAACTTTAAAAGGATAAAATATCGAATTCATTCAAATGGAGCTCATCGTCCAATTCCAGTTGAACTTATGAAGCAATGAAAGGATTCAGAATGTTACGGTAAAAAGATAAGACTAGAGAAAAACCTGAATTTGTTCCAATCTTCAGTTCCTTCACCGCTAAAAGATGCCTGCACTTCCCTAAAAGATAACAGATTCCTCTTTGAAAGGGCAGCAATAGCCGCATTCATAAATAAAACATAAGTTGTGCTTGCAAATGATACGACATCTCAGAAAAGCCACTCTTTTTGTTAAAGGGATAACGAAAAACTGATCAAAAAGTGGCCGTTCTGAGAAAAAGCCTTCTTTACTGTTTTGCAAAATGTAATGAGTGGAATTAAATTAAGAGACGAGAAATAGATGGCCCTAGTGAGAAAACTTTTGTATGAAAATAAATTTCTAGAGAGGTTTCATTGTACGTCCATGAATTAACAATTTTGTAGTATTGTCTCCCATGATGTCACAAAACTCCTTAAAATTTTATCAACAAAATATTCACTATCGATTGCGTTTCAATTAATAGCCACAGTTTTTTGATAACAATTGCCTAAGTTTTCAACGAACATAATACATTTTAATGACAAACTTCCATCAAATAAAAAAGAAAACATATATTTTTATATTGATAGCCTTATTGCAGTAGAAAGACATGCAATTTTCTCCTGTTGCACACATTTCTATTAATGCTCTCAGCTACCCCTGCTCTCAAAAAAGAACGAGGAAAGAAAATATGAAAAATCAAATACAAATTAAAGAAGAAAAAGTGCTGCCTAATCTGGGTGGCAGGTAAGTCTGCTCATTTACATACAAGTTTTTGACTACATCCTAAAAAAGTTTCTGACAACACACTTTACTTCTACCATTCATCCTACATCGTTTTGCAGCTCATTGCTCAAATTCCAATTTGATTTTAAGTTGGTCCTGGAAAATGCTCCAAGGCATGCCTTCCAAGTTGTACATTAGTTGTTACACTGATGCTATGATTAATTAATTTAAGGGCTTTTATGAATCTGCTCTAAGAAGCATGTGATACAAGGTCAAAGGCAAAAAACAGCCATGGCCATACGCAGAAGTGTTTTGTTGGGGAACTATTAACTTAAATGGGTACATAAATGAGAAGAATCCTCCCTCCACCCTCGCCCAAGATTATAGCTAGCACATTTTTTCAAATGATTTTGTTTGCTTTTTAAGCATTTATTTCCCTGACTTACCTTAAAAATAAAACCTCCTCCTCACAGATGGAGGAAAAAATAAACAAATATACTGACTGCATAGAGGGCATATGGGTTAAAGACCCATTTTTTTCCAAGTTTTCACATTAAAAAAATGAAAACAAGCATTCTCTAACAAGTCCCAATTCTTCAGAATGCAATACTTCGAAATGCTAAATTTGTCATTACAATGAGTTGTCATCATTTCAAATTGCAATGAAATATAATTACTCCCAGTTTCATCATTGCGAAAGATAAAGTATAGCTAAAACAAGTTACTCTAAAGAAGTGCGAACAAAATAAATATTTGTCCTTTCTCTTGATCTTCTTTTTATTAACAGACTTTTTCATCTCTACGTAATTCAAGTGTTGAATGAAAAGACAACAGTAAAACTTAGAAACAAAGTTAGAAAACTAAGGACAGTGCAATTTATGCATTGAAATTAAATGTAAAGCAACTTACTTATGTGTACTTCGGCTTAAGAAATAACCCATCAATTTCAATGCTTGTAAACGAATCACTTCATTTGTTGAAGCAAGTAATTTAAAAACAGTCCTACAATGATAAAGAATCAAATGAATGAGAAATTGAAAGAACCACAGCACACATACTTTGGCAAAACCAACCAACAGAAATGTTCACTTACAATAAGCAATTCTTTAACACTTTTGAATAAAAAAATGCAATTTAGATTTTTAAAAGTATAATAAAAATTGAAGGATTTACCTAATTCCATTCTTGATATCAAAAGCTGGAACCATAGATGCTGGATGTTCTGACATTAGTGACATTAACATTTGAAGAACATCGTGAAGATTTTCATCCTATAAAACATTTTCAAAACAATAAATAAGAAACAAAAATCAACCATAGTAAAATTTGAAGTGAAATACTAGACAGCTAAATTCTTTCTCTTTTTTCTAGAACCTGACACTAAAACTAATTCTAGAATGTTCTTTTACACCAAAATTATTTCATCAGTTGACATGATAATAAAAATAAAAGTCAGTGCAGCAAATTAAGTTCAGTCAAACACTTTTAATAATCAATAATGTGCGTTTAGATTTAGGATAAATATTCGAACTCACTAATCAACATATATGTAATAAAAATATCGAAGTCTCTAAATAGATTTTTTTTTTTTTAAATACAGAACATACCTCATGGACGGTAGTCAAATAATTCAATATGCTTTGTAATTCATCTTCTTTTACACCATTTCCTTTTAAAATCAACTGTTTCAAAAATAACAAAATGTATGCTCGTATGGACATGATATCATTTTGAGTAGGACGGGGGCCATCTAAATGGAGAAAATCTTTGTTTAATAAAATACTTATATGAATAAAATAAATCAGCAAAACCTCTTTAGTGTGAAACATGGAATGATCAAAAGTTTAATTTGAATGCATAAAATATAAAAAAGGAAGATTTGCAATTATAAATGCTAAATTTTATGTAGTTTAAAATTATTATTATTTTTTAAACAGCTTGAAATTATTTTTAGTAGAGGATAAATTTTTTTACTGAAATGTTAAATAATGACAGCCTTATCAGACTTCATACGTGTAAAGTGGATTGCGTTGCAATGCTTAAAAATGTGTAGCCTCTGACATAGAGAAGATAGCACAGGTGGTGTTAACATTTCACCATCTCAAAAACCAACCTTCTTTCTTTCTCTTATTTAGGAAATCAATTTATCTGAAACTTTTATAACTTTAAAGATGTTTTTCTAACTTACTCAGCTAATTTGTACGTATGGATGTCTACAGAGAGTTTGTCTACATTAGCTGTCTAAATCATACACAAAATCAACAAAATTTTTGTATTGTAGGTTCACTAATTCCATTCCCTATATGCATTAAAATGGCTACTTTGAACTTAAATTAATCAAAATTTTCCCTGAAAGAGCACCTGGAGAACCCACCTTCTGGGTACTCCAAGAATAAGCCTTCCAGAATTTTCCAGAACTTTCTCCTAAGCCTTCTGGAATTTTGGTTAAATGATACTCAAAGTCTAAAGCTCTTGACACACTATACATGGGGCAAAGATACAGTGACAACCGCTTATATGAATCATGTTTGTTCCATACAGTTCTGATCATACAAAGCTGGATTTTAGTCTGTTTTTGACTCTTTGATTCATTAAAACAGCTGATTTAATTAACCACTAATTCAATTAACCGGCATCCACTGCACAAGACCTTATTTTTGTATTATCTGTTTAATATTTGTCTTTATATATTTATTTTATTATTAGTCGCATAGAAGTTTTCCTCAAAAAGGAAAGAAAATGATTAAGTAATAACTCAGTTTCTCAGCACAGACAAACATTTTTTCAGTAAACGGTACAAACATTCCCTAACCTGGCACTGCTCCAAAACTCTGATCCAACTCAACTTATAAAACTTAAATGCATTTCAATATAGACAACTCATGAGTTTTGAGCATTTTAATGTGCTGTAATCAAGAGTATCTATTTATTACAAAACATTAGCATTACAAACAACTGACATAAGTGTAAGAATTTTTACTCACCAACCCCTTTAGGGGTGATACCACTTTTGTTCCTTGGATTGACCACCCAATAATAATACTTTAAAGTGTGCATTGTTTGCAGTACTGTACTAATGCGACGAACATTGCTGTAGATTTGGGTATCAGCCAGAAAGTCGGTCGCAAGATAAGTAAATAACTTTGTTTGAACCTGGTGGAAAAAGAATAGGATATTTAAAACTTAAATTAAGATTGTAAATTCATTGAGCATGCAACGATGTTCAATGAACATTTCATTTTCTTCTCATTTCATGATAAGAAAATGAAACCATTCTACTCTCTAATATTAAAATAAAAATATATATAATAATAGTAAAATCTGAACAGTAAGTCCACTATGAGAATAGGAATCCAATCAAAATCAATTGCTGCAAACACAGAATATCATATCTCGTAGCACATTTTTGAAAAACATTTAGGCTTAACAGTTAATCTTTTTTCATCTTAACACTTCAGTTTTTGTTGTTGGGTAAACTCTGGGTAGACAAAATGGCTTGGAATCCATAGAGGCCCTTAAAGCAAATATTCTGTCAATTATTATGTAATTTATAAAAATTAGTAACACCTTACAACATGTAATTACCTTCATAAAAATGCATTTTACTTAATAGCTGCTACAATTCATATAACTGTAATTCAAGACATACTTGCATATAAAAAAGCTTTGTAAATATATCACTTTCTTTACCCATTCAGACATTTATACCCATAAATATTTCATTTTAGATCATACCTATTGAAAGCATGTTTGAACTCATTTGTGATAATGCTTCAATTTAAGCCAAGCATATCTTTTGTTTAATCACTGCTATGTACTACACAAGTCTTGACTGATTTTATAGTTTATTTTTCATGCCTCACTTTAAATTATAGTAACATAAATAATCAACTTCTATTGCATAAAAGGAATATGACTAGGTATTAAGTTTTAGTTTAATTTGTTTTATTTTATTTTAGATTAATTAATCTGCCCATTAACATATTTTGTTTCCTACACAGAACACTTTACTGTGATTGGAGTACTAATTTTCTGTAAAATAATTTTAAAGGTACTCCCCCAATGGCTTTCAGTACTTTTACTTTGATTTTGTGGACATTTATATATGGTATCCGTTTGTATGGTTTACTAGTAAGACTAGATTCTTTTTTCACAGGTTTTAAGTAACATTGGATTAAAAACTGTTATTGAAATCCAAAATGAAAGGAGAAACAACACTTTAAATATTAATTCATTCCAAAATACTTTTCAAAAAGCGTATGTAATAATTTAAAAAAAGACAAGAATCGTTTGCATAAATGAAATGACAACCATAGTTTAAAATATAAATATGCTTCAAATACATTAACACAACACTTAAGTGATTGAAAACTATCATTAAATAAAATGTTAATAGGCAAATTTGCTGGAAACTGCACATTTGTTTTGGAGTTACAAGGAACCAATTTTTCAATAGGCAAAAGGAGTGAGCTTATGGGTGCAAAGGCATCTGACAAAAGTCTTTTTTTAAGATGTTTTTGCATCAACAAGCTCACTTCTTTTGCATTGAAAAACAGATTCCTTGTAACCTTGAAACTGTTTATGATGTTTCCTGTGAATTTTCACCACTTTATATTGTTTTATTTTAATTTACATTAACACACAATGTTCCTTTTAATTCTTAAAAATCTCTCTCTCGCTCTCTCTCTATATATATACACACAGTAAAATCTGCATAAGTTGACTACTTGTGGTCCAGTGCTTTTGTGGTTAGTTTAGATAGGTAGTCAGCTTGTAGAGGTTGACAGATTATGGCCTAATTCTGTGCCTGACAATGGTAGTTAATCTATACAGGTGGTCAACTTTATAGATTTTACTGTACATATTTATATATTTTTATATATGGAGGTAGATATAATGCAATTTTCGTAACTAAACATAAAACTTACAACAGTTGGGGTGTAAATCCAAAGGGCCGGATTGAATAAGATATGATCAAGCAACTGCTTTAGTAGCAACTCACTATTGCTGTTGTTGACCGTCACCAAATACTTCGTGAGATTCAAAAATGATAACAACACTTCCTCAGTTATATGATCTCTAGATGCCTATAGGTTAAAATGAAAGAGTAAGAAGAAAAAGTAAAATAGATATTAGTAAAAATCTAAAAGAATACATATATGAAACCTTTGAAATTTTTATTTGTCCCAATGTAAGAAAAATGTTAAATATAATAAAATCATAAATAAACATTAAATTGGCTTACGGTATACATTGAAATATAAATAACAATGCTCATAAGTCAAAAAGTAAAAAAATTAAATAATGGTGTTCATGAATACCGTATGTGTGTGTGTGTAGGGTTGAATAAGAAATAATCATTAAAATATTCTTAAGTGTAGGAACAATTCAACTTTCAGCCAGAACTTTCTCCTCACAAGTAACTTAATGATAATAAACAATCTCTTTTAATTGTAATGCATAAATATAGTATTTTCAAAAAACAGTTATTGCTTGGTTCATAATAAATAAGCAACACTATTTTAAAATTTTACATACACCCGTTTAAATTCTTTGAATGCAAAGTTCTAAAACTATGCATTCTGAAGGAGAATCAAAGTTTTCTGCTATGTCTTTAACATAAATCTACTTGAACATTTAACTGCATCAATGAGCTTAGATATATTATGCTATAGGAAGAGAAAACAATGACAGTAGCTGAAATTTAAAACGGCTATTAATTACACACGCAAAAAAAAAAAAAAGAAAAAAAAAAAACAATTAAAAACTGAACTTTTTGCAAAAAAAAAAAAGGACAAGAAGGGGGATAAAATAAAAAAACAATTATCCCATAAAGTCATTTTTGGAGTAGTTTTTAACCCTGTATTTGGTGTCTTTGGTACTTCTCTCCTCATGGTCTTTAAATCGTTTGTTTGTTAGTTTTTTTTCTTGATCAAAAATTATCTAACACAAGAGGCAGAGGCACCTGCTCTGTAGTGACCTAATGATCACTGAATACTTTGATGAGATAAAATTAAAAATGTGAAAGCATAGAAACAATGTCGCTCTTTGAAAGGCTTCAAAATTATAAATATTACCTTTAAACGTATTTGGTCTTTGACGAATACCCCCCCAGCAGAATACATTGTGATGTTCTGCAATGAAAAATCATTTGACCGGAAATGTTCCGCAATTACTGCAAGCACTGTACACGTGGAAACTTGACCGTTTTCAAAAACCATGACCAAAAGCCAAACGGTTTTATACAGGACTATGAAAGGAATATTAGTTCAGTACTCAGTCTTATTGCAGAAAAAGCCTGAAATTAAAACTCCAGCTACACATTCTTGACAGAAAATGTAAAACCCTGCAACCCTGTTCCTCCAAATAACAAAGAGCTCTGAGTGCTTTGACACCGCATTAGAAACAATGTTTTCACCCAAAATAACAGCACATGGCTAATAATGAGACCAAATCTTCGATGGAGGACGTTTAAGGGGCATAAAACAGGTGTAGCCAAAGGTAATTTTCTGCAAATATTTTTTAACTAAACATGTAATTTTGTTGTGTAGAATTTATTCAGCTTAAAGTAGATTTGAAGTTCCTGTAAATGTCCCAAAAAATCGAAATTTTTTGATTTTCTTCCTAATAAGCATAATTTGCAGAAATTATAGTTTTTTTCTTTTTTTTCTAATTTGAAGAAATCTACAGAAATTGTTTTGAATTTCTTCAAAAAATTATATCTTTAGTTAGAAAACTGCCTTTTCTGCAGACATTTTAGATTTCTGCCGAATTTTTTTCAGAATTTCCCTTAGATTTAAACAGAATTGTTCTGCAGTTCAGGTATCTGTTCCTGAACGTACATCTCAAATTTAGCAGTATTCTGCTTTGAAGACAAATACATATATTTTTTATATAAATTTTTACAAATAAAATAAAGGCAAGGAAGAAAAGAGTTAAAAACAAATAAAGAAATAAAAAACATTCACGCTGTGATACTTAATCTACTTTAGTCATAGTCTGTAACTGAGGGGGGGGGGGAGTGAAAGTGAGAACTTACTACATATTATGAATTTAATAGTAAAAAAAGAAGGAAAATGGAAAATTTTGATAATATTGGAAACACATCATTGGAAGTTTGCAATAAAATGAGAGTACTGCTTTATATCAAGTTGCCATTAAGGCCAAAATAAAAACTCAATTTCTGCTGAATGCACTGACCATTAACACTAGATTGCTCAAACAGTCATATTGACTGCTTTTTTATTTCAATTAGAAAAACAATTATTTATATAATAAAATAATATAAAATTTATCAAAATTTTGTCACTTTTTGTACAAAATATGAAATGCGTTTATTAACAATTGCAATCCCCCCTCCCCTCCTTTCTTCATTTTGGCTGCTTAGGTAATCTAGTGTTTATGACTGCCAAGTTTTTTGATAAATCATGGCTAATTACATACTTTCAAAACATCTAAAAAGAAAAAAAAATGAATTAGGATAATTAATGAATTAGGATAACAGAAAGCCACATTTTTAAATTAATACAAGAACTGTTAAAGTTTGAAAGTATGCTAACTAGATAATGACAAAAAAAAATCAACTGTTTTTTTCTTAATATTCACATCGACTAAAACTACACAGAAATTCAAATGTTTTAAGCTGGCATAAGGTTTTTTTTTTTTCTTTTTGAAAAGACTTACCTTTTGTAGTAAGTAGCTAATGACCAGAAAAGCTTTGTTCTGGATCATGTGCTGCTGGACGGTGGGAGAATTTTCAACCAAATCACAAACAAACCCTATTAATGTTGCGCTGGAAATATTTTAAAACATAGATTTAGATATAATACACGAAAAATAAAAAATGCAGAATTGAAAGGATTAAGCCAAAAAATTATATTGTGCGTGAATATAGTGCACAAACAGTACATTTTATGCAAAAAAAAGAAAAAAAATCCATCTGAAGTATTCAGCGTTCAAATATTGACTAAATAATTAGACAAATGAATAAGATAAAAATGAAAAACATTCTCCTTCCTTTTATTTTTATTTTTCCCTGAAATAATACAAAAGATATTCTTGCTGCTCTTAATTACACTGTGAGGCAAAACAAACCCAGCTTCAAAATGCTTCTGACACTATTCCGACTTACTCATATGTAAAATGATCCCCTGAATCCAAATATGACCACTGTTCTCCCTCTACACATACGAATTTTTCGCAAGATGAGAAAATATTAACTGAATTGTGGAAATGGAGCAGGACATTTCCGTTCAAATATAACAAGAGAACAAAAAAAAAAAAAAAAAAAAAAAGGTGCATGATCCGAGAAAGAAGAGAGAAAGCAATCACAGCGGTATTGAACACAGCATCATTATAAATCTCAGCTAACAAATATAAAATGCTATTAAGTTCAGCAATACATTGTCTTAATGGGCATTATGTCCCATTATTAACTGCATTAATAGAGTTCAAAAATCCTTTGTGTTCTCTCAATACCAGGGGCGGATGCAAGGGAGGGGCGATGGGAGCGATCGTCCCTCTCTTGAATGCCTCGCCACTGGTAAATTTTCAATATTGAAGTTCAAAAAAGGCAAATTTCAGACGATCTTTGATGCTAGCAGAAGGGAGATTTAGGGCTGTTTTCAAGATGAGTTTCACAATTGAAGTCCAAAACATATGAGGTCAACATTTGCAAACCACAATGTGTAGTAAAAGATACGTAATAAAAACAATTGCCCCTCCCTTGAGACATTTCTATATACGCCCTTGCTCAATACAAAGAACAATTCTGCATTCTTCATCTATCTAATATCTTTAAACGAGCAATTCTTGTATATATATTTATTTATTTATTTATTTTTCGGATCTCGAAAACGGCTCTAACGATTTCGATAAAATTTTGTATTTAGATAGAGTTTCGGTTTCTTCATCTACGTCGGCGTTTTTTCTGTAAAAACGCGAGTTTTCACAAAAAACCCCGTTTTTTTTGTGCCTTCATTGAAAGTTTGAGAAGCTTTTATTTTGCCATTTTCTTTATGATTACTTTCATTATTACTGTTTCCGTGGCGACCACGTTTTGTTATAACAATTGGATTTCATATTTAATCACATCAGCGCAAGTTCAAATTATGGTATTTGGCAACGTTAAATTGTTATTGTTTTTGAAATGCTAAAGCAAGGCATCACTAGATAACAAGCTGTTTCATTTATTCAAAAGCCATGGAATAAAAGCAGTGGTTATTGTCCACCGACATCTATTGAATTTTATGGTCACTTACATTATATAAAAATCAGATTACTTTTTACTTTTCAAGTGTGATTTCAAAATTGAGTATAAAAGTGTTATAGTTAGTTTTAAAATACTTTTTTTCCTCCTCAAGAGCGTTTAGTAAGATATTTCAGGTAAAAAATCAATAAATATGAAACTCATTCTTAAAATATTAAGTTTCGAAACAAAATTACATCTAATATCTTTAGACGAGCAATTCTTGTAGATATATATTTCGGATCTCGAAAACGGCTCAAACGATTTTGATAAAATTTTGTATTTAGATAAAGTTTTGGATTTTGTAGTCTGATCGGTAAGTCGTCGAACTCGTAACCGGCGGGTCCGGGGCCGATCAGATAGAGGAAGCCCAGCTGATCAAAGATCCACAGTCTTCATAAATGGTGGCTGGGGGACGTTAAAAATGTTCGTGGTCAAAAAATCCTTTCAGTGAAACGATATCTCAGGGGGATGCTGGGCCAAGGGTCTCCTCGGCCCTTGGGTCTGTTCAAAAATGAACAGAGCGCTCTTCAAGACCCCATCCCGGTTAAACCATGAGTTGTGGTATGTACGAGGGGAACCTTGGAGTGTCAAGTGAAGTGAAAGTCAAAACCAACTGGACTAAATGCGTACTGGAGAACAGGGACTCTGCATACATTCTCATCAACCCCTCCCGCGCCTTCGGCGCCAAATGAAATGAAATTGGGTGTGATTTTACGGTGGGCATGGATTAACCCTTTGACGCAGAATTTTTATCCACGTATTTTTCATACTTTGTTCATTACTCTGCATTAATTTACGGTAAAATAAGAGTAAAATATTATATTTAGCATTTTAATAATTTTCTGGTTATGTAATACAGCACAGAACAGTGGTGTCCCTTTCCGCGTAAAAGGTAAAACATTCATGGGAAATCGGTGTTTCGTTCAGTGGGACACCGGTGTCCAATTTTTGCTTCAAAATGTTAAATAAGGTTGTGATTTTTAAAACAAATTACTGCTGTTTTAAATGCGTAGTTGCAACCAAAGGCTTAAAAATGCTTTTCAAGTTTATCTAAATAAGTACTTCGCACTTTAGAAAAAAAAAAACGAGTTTACAAACCTCTTTTTTTTTTTTAACCGAGTGGGCTCGGTCCCCAGGTACTTTATATATTTATTTATTTTTCAGATCTCGAAAACGGCCCTAACGATTTCGATAAAATTTTGTATTTAGATAGAATTTTGGTTTCTGAGTTCATCTACGTCGGCGTTTTTTCTGTAAAAACGCGAATTTTCACAAAAAACCCCGTTTTTTTTGTGCCTTCATTGAAAGTTTGAGAAGCTTTTAATTCACCATTTTCTTTATGATTACTTTCATTGTTACTGTTTCCGTGGCGACCACGTTTTGTTATAACAATTGGACAGCGCAAGTTCAAATTATAGGTATTTGGCAACGTTAAATTGTTATTGTTTTTGAAATGTTAAAGCAAGGCTTCACTAGATAACAAGCTGTTTCATTTATTCAAAAGCCATGGAATAAAAGCAGTGGTTATTGTCCACCGACATCTATTGAATTTTATGGTCACTTACATTATTTAAAAATCAGATTACTTTTTACTTTTCAAATGCGATTTCAAAATTGAGTACAAAAGTGTTATAGTTAGTTTTAAAATACTTTTTTTCCTCCTCAAGAGTGTTTAGTAAGATATTTCAGGTAAAAAAATCAATAAATATGAAACTCATTCTTAAAATATTAAGTTTCGAAACAAAATTACATCTAATATCTTTAGACGAGCAATTCTTGTAATATATTTCGGATCTCGAAAACGGCTCTAACGATTTTGATAAAATTTTGCATTTAGATAAAGTTTTGGTTTTTGAGTTCAGCTACATCGGCGTTTTTTCTGTAAAAACGCAAGTTTTCACAAAAAATCCCGTTTTTCGTGCTTTCATTAAAAGTTTGACGAGCTTTCTTTCGCCATTTTCTTTATGATTACTCTTACTGTTACTGTTTCACAGCAACCACGTTTTATTATAACAAGGGATTTCATTTTTAATCACATCAGCGCAAATTAAAAATTTTATGGTATTTGGCAAACGAGTTTTTGCAACACGTTAGAATTATCATTGTTTTTTAAATTTGAAAGAAATCGATCAAAATAAAGTTAGAATTGGGTGTGGGCCGTGATAGTCCGATCGGTAAGTCGTCGGACTCGTAACCGGAGGGTCCCGGGCCGATCATATAGAGGAAACCCAGTCGATCTCAGATCCACCGTCGTCATTAATGGTGGCTGGGGGACGTTAAAATTGTTCGTGGTCGTAAAATTCTCCAAGTGAAACGATACCTTTGGTTGGATGCTGGGCCAAGGGTTTGCTCAGCCCTTGGGCCTGGTTCAAAAATGAACAGAGCGCTCTTCAGAGCCCCATCCCGGTTAAACCACGAGTTGTGGTATGAACGGGGGGAACCTTGGAGTGTGAAGGGAAGTGAAAGTCAAAACCAACTGGAACCAAATGCGTACTGGAGAACAGGGACTCTGCATCCATTCTCATCAACCCCTCCCGCACCTTCGGCGCCAAATTAAGTGAAATTGGGTGTCATTTTACGGTGAGCATGGATTAAATAAGGTTGTGTTTTTTAAAACAAATTTCGGCTGCTCTAAATGCGTAATTGCAACCAAAGGCTTAAAAATGCTTTTCAAGTTGATCTAAATAAGTACTTCCGCATTTTAGAAAAAAACACGAGTTTACAAACCTCTTTTTTTTTTTTAACCGAGTGGACTCGGTCCCCAGGTACTAACAAACTAGAAGAAAAATATTACCTAATGTGTATCTATTTCTTTGAAGATACCATGGTAGAATTTTGAATTTAGCTTTCAGCAGGAGATGAAACATAAGGAGGCAGTTTGCAAAATATGCAAATTTATTTATCAACCTTCGACATTTTAGCATTTTGCTAAAGCTATTTCTCCAATTTTATCTTTTTCGCTGAAGAACTTTCAAAATTACCTTAAACAATGCTGTGTAATTGTTTGGCGATATGGGAGCCTCAGAACCATAAGTAACAATAAGACAAATTCAAGTTTGAAAAATCAAAATTTCACAACTTGAAAAAATTGGTATACACTTTAGAATTTTCAATTTTATTTGACAGTTTACAAAGCTATGAAACTCGCTTTTACTTGCCATTAACTTATTTTAATAGTTTTAAAAAATCAACAGTGCTAAATATTCTATCAATAATTAGATCAATTCTAATAAAACTAATCAACCATTAAAACCATGTATTTGTCTTCTTCCTGCAGATTTTAACAATTAATATAAATGGG
The DNA here is from genome assembly GCA_038373865.1 of Uloborus plumipes. Classification (NCBI taxonomy): domain Eukaryota; kingdom Metazoa; phylum Arthropoda; class Arachnida; order Araneae; family Uloboridae; genus Uloborus; species Uloborus plumipes. The sequence goes on along the minus strand of JAXGGA010003686.1, from coordinate 41,409 downwards.
GGAGGGGGGCAGGGCTCCACTAAACATACATTTTAAAGGGGATTGAGAGGGGTTTTTGCATTCAATCCTCCAAATGCATGACAAGCCCTACACTTTAGGAACAAAAGACTTGTCACCTTTATTAAAGTTAATTCATAGTTCACTTATTACATTTTTTAAAAGAGTAAAATGATCACAATCAAACATGAAAAATCATGAACAAATATCTCATTTTTAAAACAAATGTAAAATACCATGTAGTTAGTTTCTTTTCATGGATTTTGGTGAGAGAAATGCCGGTTGGAATGTCCAGCTGTCCTAATAATGGAAACAATACCTAGGAATACAAAAAATATCTCCAATAAAATTCAGAACTTCAGTTTTTCAGCACATTCATGCAAAGTTTAACAAAGAATAAATCGCTGATATTCGCAAGATAAGAGATTATTGCTCAAATTATAACTTTGAAATTGAACATAACAAATAAATAAAAAATGATAAGGATATTTAGTAGATGTAAAGGGTTTTGGGAAATTTAGTTACAACTAAATAAGTGCACATTAATCAGGTAATAAAAAATTGTGCAGTTTAAATAGTTTGCATGCTTAACAAGTATTAGCTGAATATTCTTATTTATTAGTTTTTTGTCTACGTCTTTATATATATATATATATATCACAAACTCCAAATATGTGTGTCCGGGGACGGGCTAAACTCAGAAATTACAGGACCTATTTTGTTCTAATTTAACAGCAGGTGCTGGTTAGCTCAGGGAAAATTGTCAGACCTTGTCAGAAAAAATTCGATGAATAGTTTTTTTAATTTGAAATCTAAATTTAGGACACAAAAATGGCTCTATCTAGCAAAATAATTATCTTATCGTCTCGGTTTTGGTTTAATTGGAAAGCTTGGAAAAAATCCTTTTTTAAGAAAATGTTCTACCTACGGTGCTGTGAAGGGGATGTTGAAAAATCATGTGGAAAGACCTTATGAGTGTTTTAAGTTCGTGAAAATCAATTTTTAATTGCTGTTGCCATTTTTGTTCAAAAGTAGAAAGATCAATTTTAAATTCAACATTTCAATAAGAAGTGAATTTAGTCAAGGCTTAACTTGATGAACCAAGTTAATAAATACTACTTGCATTTTTTGGGATTATGCTTAAAATTTGAGATAATTATAGCTAGTATCATATAAATCATTAAGTAGTCTTCCAAACTTAATTAATCCTTTAGGAAAAAAGAATAACTCATAATAGTAAACATTCAGCAGAAATAGTCAAGTAGTTTGGTGCAACACACTTAAGAAGTTTCTCAGAGGAGAAGGGGAAATAAACCACAAGTGGTTAACCAAAACCAAAATAAATGTAATTTTTTTTAAAAAGTGATACTCTGATCCATGACATACAGGGAAAAAAAGGTAATATTCACAAAGAAAGCTCTTTTTTAATTTCTTTTTTCTGGAGAGGTTTATCAAATGTCTAGAAAACATAAGCTAAATTCATTTAAAATTTCATTATAAAGCATTAGTAGTTCATTTCTGCACTTATTGTACTGTAGTATAGAAAGCAGGGTGTAAAAAAATCAATGATTTTTTTTTTTTAAATCAAAAAAATCGGATTTTTTTGATTTAAATCAGATTTTTTTGATTTAAATCGGATTTTTTTTATTTTTAAAAAAAAATTAGAAAATTCAGTTATTAATTAATTTTTATTTATGAACAACTTACCTTTAAGTTTTTAAAAATACAAAAACACCTTTGAAGTAAAGCTTCACCAGTAAGAAACCGAGAAAAAAGTGTTAGGAGCCAATCTGAAAATGATCCTGTCTACTAGCTGGAAAAAAAATCAAATGGGGCAGGAAGCTCAACCCAATCCTCACTTCATTTAACCCCCCCCCCCCTCTTTATTTTGCTTTTGTTTTGTAAAGCTGGAATATGTCCCATTTCAGCCACTAATAAAGACTGCTCCCCCCCCCCTGTTGCTAATGCAAGGCATAGAAAATTCATCTGATTGTTTGTTTTTGTTTTTTCTTTTCACTGAAAGTATATCACAGATTCTATCATTGCCCCCCCCCCTCCATTCACTCTTTGCAACACCTGCCCTGCACCTGCATGTATTTTCTTTATTTCACATATTAGACAACAAATAGCACTATTTGTGCATACATATTATTTAGACTGCAACCTTCCAGCATCTGTGGAGGGGGGATGAGTAGGATTACTTTTCCATTTATTAGATGGAAATCAAAGCTCTAAAAGAAAATGGTAAAAATAATGAAATTGGGATTGTCCAAGAGAATTTTTTAAGGATTAAAATAAAAAGTGATTTAAATCAATGATTTTAAAAAAAAAATCAATTGATTTAAATCGCGATTTAAATCACTGATTTAAATCAATTGATTTAAATCATTAACACCCTGATAGAAAGGTTGAAAAAGCAATGAAATGAAACAAAGTGTGAAGGTTTTAAATAATTGTTTATTTCTTCAATTCAATGAAGTTACTGCTGATTCCACTGCACAAATTGAAGAGAAATCTTGCACAATACAAATTTTGGCAAATGGAGTAAATTATGAGGAAGGGGGAGCTCAAATCTTTTAACTCACTTTATAAAATGCACCAATGAACAATCTCAACGCAAGATTGATCACCATAGATTTCACTAATATTGAACTTTAAAGTAAATTTGGAAAACTGAAAATTTATTAAGAATGATTTTTTAAAAGTTTGAGAGAAATAATGTGTAAATTAGAGAAGTAGGACATCTGGCTGAAAACTAGGGATTTTTTTACCACAAATTGGAAAGTAGATAAATCCGCTATGGTATTATTTTGAAGTTTACAGTTTAAGAAACTGAAAAATAGATTTGCTACGCAAAATATGAACATACTTTTCTTTGAAAATGCTAAAAAAAAATATCCAGGGGCTGTCCACATATGATGTAATGCTTGGAGGGGGAGAGAGAATGAAATGGTGAGTTTATTACAAAAGAGAGGACGAAGATAATAAGAAGTGTGACACCACAATTTTTTTATAAGAGTATGGTCATCAAAATTCTGTACCTCAAAGAAAGACTAGCATAAGTCCAAAATGTTCACTTTATTAGTGCATTGTATGTAGAATCTTATTCCACATCCACCCATGAGAACATTATTCTATAAAAGAAATTCCTACACAATTATTTAGCAGCATTGAAAGAGCGAGTCCCATCTTTGCATGCATATGACAATCCTTTTCGCCCTCTACTGGAAAGTAATGAAAATGGACTTTAGTCTGGCTCTGAGGTACAGAAATAACGTTGTGACATGTGATAAAGGGGGGCGAGAGGTAAGGTGAAGTGTGACACTTTGTGACAAGGGGAAGGGGTAAAATGTTGAAAAAGAGTGTGACATCGTTCATGGACAGCCCCTTCAACAAAAAATAATGAGCATACTTTGTCAAATATTAACAGAAAGTTCAGCAAAGGAAAAAAAGCTACATTTAAAGGCATTTCAGGGTTTTTTTTTTTTTTTTTTTTTTAACTTCAAGACAACTTTGTGCAGTGTGATTTTTATGAACAGAACAAGCAAAGCATTTTTTACAGCAAAATTGTGAATCAGTTTATCATTTAGAATAATTACCTGTATGCCCCCAATGGAATTTAAAGTACTGTGGATGGAATGTGTTGTAATAGCTTTAACATCCTAAAAATAAAAAGTAGGAAAAATAGCATTAAATTTACAAAATTTTAATCACACTTTATCAATCACATAAAATTATAAAGTGAAAAAGTGGAAAAAACACACAAACATACTTGTAACATTAAAGCATGAGGAGTATGGACAAAAAATGAAATGTTTCCTTTTGGAGCAGCTTGTAGACATAGTTGGCTATCAGTTGCAACAGGATTATACATAAACACTATGGCACTTGAAAGCTTACCATCATAAAGTACCTGTAATTTAAAATGCAATTAATTAATTGGGAAAGTTCTAAGTATACACATTTATGCCAAATATATGTTTTGTCTATTTTGGAATTTTTTATAGAACTACTTTTTCAATTAAAACAATCAAAAACTCATAAAGAATTTTTTTTACACGGTAGAACCTCGATTTTCCGACATTTCCAGTCAGTCTAATAAAAAACATTTTTTTTTTACTAGTCGGACTGTGACTAGAAATCTACTGTTATCAAACGGGGGAAATGTGAAATTGAGAGCAGGGTAAAAAATTTTAGCGTATTGTTTAAAAATTCACACTGATTCAATGATTTAGCTAGAGGCTAATCTTGACTTGCTTTTTGCTTTTAGATAAAATTTCATTGATATCATGTTCTATACTAACAATTTTTTTTTTAATTTGCTTCTTAGTTGGCATTCACAAAAAAAAAAAAAAATTGTTGAGTTTTTATGCTTTGAATCACTTGGTCAGCTGTGGGGACACCCTCTAGTACTATTTTTTTCATTTTCCTCATTTCATCTCTTATCATGGAAAGCAGGTATTAAATCAAATATTCAGAGAATTTGTGGCATGACAGATAGACGACACATGCAATGTCGACTTCTAGGAGAATATAAAGAAAAGTATAAGCTGCTCCGATTCTCAATTGTTGTGAAGGAATATTGAAAGAAATTCCTCTCACAAAGAAATGTAAGACAGGACAAAACGAATGAAAGAGCAGCTTTCAACAGCTATGAAATTATATTGTCTTGAAAAAAAAAAGTTTGTATGAGTCTTGTAGATGAAAAACGATTTTGCTCTGTTTGTGGAAAAAGGTATCAAGTGGACTTATTTTTTTAAGTCAACAAACAGCAAGATACAGTAAAATTTGATGCATTGAAAGATTTATAAAAGCTTGGTAAGACCTCATTTGGAGTATGCTGTTCAGTTTTGGTCTCAAGATATTAATGTATTAGAAAGGGTACAAAGAAGGGCTACAAGGTTAGTAAACGGATTTTCTAATCTAGACTATGATTCCAGACTTAGAATGCTTAACATGTATAGTCTTGAGCAAAGGAGAACCAGAGGGGATATGATTCAGTTATTTAAATTTATTAAAATGAATGATGTTGCAGGGTTGGATTTTTGCACGGAAAGCAGGACAAGGGGTCATTGTTTTAAACTGTTTAAACCTCAGGCTAACCTGGAAATTCGAAAAAATTACTACTTTAGCAGGGTAGTGGGAACTTGGAACAGTTTACCGGAAGAGGCGGTAAGGAGCAATAGAGTAGATAGCTTTGAGAGGGCCATTGATCTTCATTGGGGTCTTTAATTTGACTAGGACCAGCCCAGTTGGGCCCAGAGCCTGCAGCTGGTCGTCGCATTTGTATTTGTATTGTATTTATAAATTTAATTGTTATTTGAATTCCTATTCTATAAAATAAGAATTAAATGCATGAGGTTTCATACTTGGAAGTATTTCCCTTACCAATACATAATTAATTACATTAAATCACCTCAACCCTAAACAGAAAAAATGAAACATGATAATTGCTCTCTAAAGAAATTAGATAAATATGTAAATACAAAATTAAAAATGTTTACTCACTCTTTTTAAATTCTCAGGTAAAGTTGAACTGGCTTCACCTTCAAACCTAAATTGACTCTATAAAAAAAGTCAAATATTGTAAAACAGTAACATAAATACAAAACACAAAATAGTAAGGGGGCTACGGGAAAAGAAACTGCATTTTGTGATAAAAGCATGAAATTTGGTGGGTTTGTAGACAATGTATAAAAAGACATTTTTAGAAGGGGAGCCAATCGGAAATCCCCCCCCAAACCCCTCTTAGCGGTCATTTTTGGTCCAAAACTAGAAATAGCGCTTTTTTTTGTAATTATTATTATTATTTTCTTCTTAAATCATTGGCTATATCATTACATAGGCGTTTATTGTATTTTTTATCGTTTAAAGCTCCACTCAGAGACTAATTTTAAAAAGAACAACCCAAAAATGCTTTTTTTTTTTGGCAAATCGATATTTTTTAAGAATAAATTCGTGGAAGTGAATTCCCTCCCCCCATAAATGCATTAATGGTTTAAGAATGTAAATATACATTAAATAAATGTTTAAAAAAAGTAGGGTGCCGGTTATCCGGATCCTAATTGACCGAACCGTCCAATTATCCGGTCATGATACCTCTCATTTTTATGACTAAGCAAACATCATCGAAAATGTTCCCCAAGGGTACAAAAGCACAAGAACTTGAGGGAAAAGTTAACGTCAAGATAGCATGATTCTACCAAAATACAATTTAAAGTTTCAATTTCAGAAATTTTAAAGTTTTAGTTTTAAATTTATTTTTTCTCTAATTTTTATTATTGTTGCCGTTGCTGATTTTTTTCTTCAAATATGGTCGTTCATTAGGTGACGAATATTTTCCAGTGTGTTTATCATTGGTAACATGTGTCATTGTTCATATGTTTCCGTAAATGCTATTTATATGGATCGAGATTAGGAAAGATGCTCATATTTTTATAAGTTACGGTTTCTCATAGTCTTGTGGTTTTACATGTTCAAAAGTATTGTTTTAAATACATTTATTTTAATTTTGTTTAAGTGTTAAAGTTTAAATGGTAAACTTTAATGGTTAAAAATTTGAATGGCATGGTAAAAGCTTTAATGGTTTAAAAGTTTAAATGGCAACCAGGGGTTATGTTTGGTAAAAACAACCCCAGGAAATGTTGTTTTTACCAAAATTATTACAACAGATATTTACTGGATAAGATTTATTTTCTGTTCGAAATTAACTCCAAAAAAAATCTATTGTGCCCTGCAGCAACTTTAAATGTATCAGTCTTGTACTGAGGTTATGAAACAATGTTCGAAATTCTGTCAAAACAGGCAAAAATTAGGCAATTATCAGACTTCGTAAATGTAGGTAGATTTAAATTTGAAGAATTATTTGCATCGGAAAAATTTAATGAAAAGAGGGATAAGTGGCATAAATCTTGTATCTTGAGGTATAACAGTACAAAAGTCAGAAGAGCTGAAGAAAGAAAAAGAAAGGAAAACTTTGAAGAGTGCCACGTAAGTAAACATTTTGAAGAGGCTTCAGTTCAGCAGAAGAGAAAGAAATGCACTTCATCCTTTCCAGATTTGTGTTTCTTTTTTGATAAGCCTGGTGAAAACAGACAGGAGTTACATCTAGTTCTGACGAAATCAGTTGACAGAAAATACGAAATTGCGTGTTGGTAAAAGCAGACAGTACGCTCACTGCTGAGTTGGCGCAAGCTGACATAATAGCTCAAGAATGCAAGTACCACCGTACTTGCATTCGTAAAACTTTACTTGTAAAACTTTATCACTCATGAAGGACAGCAAATGATTGTTCTGAGGAAAATATTTATTCACGAATTGAATTAATTGCCCTACACCGAGTAATTTCTTTCTTGCAAAATCTTAGAGTTAACAAAGGAGATAAGTATCCAATTTTCAGAATATTCGTTCTACTAAAATATTATTCTGAAGGAATAGAAGACTTATGCTACAACACAATTTATCAATCGAAAATAAATTTGCTAATGATGTTGACAATACCGGGCTTAGAGCAAAGATATTATTACACTTTGGACATGGACATATGCATGCAGAGAAATTAGGCTTTGAATATGTTTTAGTTTGTAAAGGTAAGTGAATCAATATGTGTCTCCAGTACTAGCAGTTTCGAAGATGCTCTCGCAAGTGACATGATAGTGAATTCCACTAGGACATGCATTTGAAAGTCAACTGCCAGCGTCGAAGGCGGATTTGAAGAGTCAGCAAGAAACTGTTGATCCTCTTCTTCCGTCCTTTTAAATAACTTGTTATATGGTACTTGCAATATTGATGGTCTTCCTTCTCAACCAATACTTGCAATTTGTCAGTTGTATTTAATATAAATATATATATATATATATATATATATATATATATATATATATATTAAACAAATACAACAATATATATATATATATATATATATATATATATATATATATATATATATATTAAACAAATTAACAAAGCAAACTATCAAGCATCAAGTAAACAAGGAACAACCAATACCTGTTTATTTGGCCATTAAAGTACACGAACAGACTAGAAGAAAAAGTCTTGTTGACATAATGCATATTTTGGAACTTTTCATTTCTTACTCAAGGCTTCTAAAGATTTCTACTGGACTCTGCAAAGCATCAGTTAAACAAATTGATAAATATAAAACTACATTTCCCTCACATTTCAGGACCTTTGTTTTTACACCGGCCGCGCACGATAATTTTTATTATAACTCTTAGTAGTACAACAAACAAGGACTCTTTCCATGTAACAAGCATTTCATTGTTTCAGCATGGCCATTTCAGCAGCAAGGCTCAAAAATTCCTCTTGTATTTCCCGAAATACCATCTTCTAAAAAGGTCGCTCAGTTACCACATCAGGTATATCATTATTTGTAAATCCAGCATATCTTTCAGTGAAGGAACCACCACAATATAATTTTGATGGATTAAATAAGTCAGAAATGCTTTTCATAAAAACTAAATTAACAAATGAATTCTTGAAAGAGGTGAAATGTCTTAAGCGAATTTACGTCACGCAAGTGTAAAACAAACTGCTCTCAAAAACTTGTTGGTGCTTCAAAAATGGACTGTGTGCACCAATGTGTAAATTCTGGAATGGAAAATGTTGTATATCTCTGTAAATTACTAGTCAGTTCAATTACGAAAAATCAGCTTGTATATAGCCATTACACATAATCATTGTATATAATCGCTTGCTCAGATTTATATTGAAATTCAGTTGTTTCTTTTGTTATAAAGGGTTACTTTTCAATAACAGCACAATATGATAAGTAGTAGAGAAGTTGCTTAATTAACACAGCACTAAACGTTTTATTACAGCAATTTTTTTTTTCTTCTCTCATCTTTTAGAGAGAACAAACTCCTCAAATCGTTTAATGAGAAAAAAACTTGAAATTTGTTTTAAAGCTTTTTATTTAGAATTTCGCAGTTGTATAAAAATATGATCGTGCCTCCCCCTCCCCCCTATTTTATAGGTGCAAGCGTAACTTATAATCCTGCTGAATGTGAGTGAAATTTCCATGACATTGCGTATTTTTTTTTCAAAATGTTTGACGTTTTTTTTATTACTTTTTTCGTCCATAAAGAAAACTGGTTTTATTTTAATTAATCAAAGATAAATATTCATTCTTAAGGAACAATTCAAACGGTTTTTTAAGTTTTGAAAAAGTACTAGTTTTGCTTATGATTTTTAATTTCTGTTTTTATTTTCAGTTTTGCAATACATTTTTATGAGTAAGTTTTAAAAAATATGCTCGGGTTTTCCAAAGTTTCGGATTTTTGGGGTTCGGATTGCTGGGATTTTAATGCAACTAAATTGTTTTTCTTTAATATAGTGCTTTCAGATACATAGTTGGACACCCTTAAACCGGCCCCTGAAAACAATTTGGAAGATTTTGATCAATTTCGGTTTTTTAGAAAAAAACGAATTTTTAATGAGTACTATTAAAATTAATCAGTTTTAAGCTATTTTGACGGTTTTCTAATCTTTGTTTAACATAATTGAACTCTAATAAGATTATAAAAAAGGTGTTTTTTGAAAAAGAAATAAGAAAAGCAATTTCGGACTTTTTGACCAAAAATGGCCACCGGAGGGGTTTGGGTGGGGATTTCGGAATGGCTCCCCTTCTAAAAATGTTTATAAATACATTGTCTACATACACACCAACTTTCATGCTTTTATCACAAAATGCAGTTTCCGGTTATATTTTGGACCATAGCCCCTCTACTAAAATACTGTATTTTACAGACTATAAAATGCTATGAACTTTTACATACACTTTCATTTAAAACTTCCTTTTTCTAAAAAATAGAATTTCTAACAGAGCCGTTGGTATTGCAGATTTGAACACTAGACTGAAATACTCTGATGTGGACAACACATAGAACTTTCTCATATGTGTATGAAGAAATATATTTATATCAACGCAGATAAAAATGAGTTCCATTGAAATATGAAAACCCAAATATTTTGCCATTAATAAAGTAGTACAAGATACAGTGGAGTCTTGATAACTTGAAGCATTATAACTTGAATATTCTTTAATCTAGGCTGGGGTTTCTTTTCTCTCTCCTGGAAATTTTTCTGAAAACACAATAAGTACTTTTTTTAATCTATACTTGATTGTGCTATGGAGAGAGTCAAGATTTGAGCAAACATCTTAATACCAAAACTAATAAACCAATCAGATGCTCTCTGAACATCAGTGAGGATAAGCCAATTAAAAGTACTATAAAATCTGCAGTGGTCAATCCAATAGTAATAATCCTGTTATCTAAAGAAGACTGAGAACCCAAGGCTAACAGTTACCATATTTTTAGCCGTATAAGACACACCGGCATATAAGACGCACCCAATTTTAAAGGAGGCAAATCTAGAAAAAGAGAATAAAAAGTGCCTGCGTATAACACGCAGGCACTTTTTCGCCCTCGATTTTGGGGAGAAAAGGGCGTCTTATACGGCGAAAAATACGGTAAATTAAACTATTTTGGTCAGAGCACGACTTGTAAATTTCAAAGAAAATTTCTTCATAACTCACATTCACAATGAAAACTTTAAGCGCCCTACACACGCTCTGGAAAACCCTTGAGGAACTCCTCATAAGAGGAGTGTCTGGAGATCTGCGAGAATATCTCAACAGAACTTGCCATACACACAGAGGATTTCCTCAAGGCCTGGTTCCCCAAGGAACTTTTTCGGATTATCCGTTGTGTGTGGATAAAGGGCGGATCAAGCTTCTGGTTAAGGAGGGGTCATTTTCGGAAGGAGAGGGGCGGCGGGTCAAAGTGCAATTTTTGTGCAAAAGTGGGGTATTTTTGCAGTTTTTTTGTAATATGTCCCAAAAATGCAATTTTTTGCTATATTTGGTCGGTTAAGGGGAGGGCATGATCCCCATGAAGCCCCCTCTGGATCCGCACCTGCACGTGGATGGCCCTTTAGTGCATATCGTCTATTAAAAATTACCATTCAAAAGAACAATTAAGAATACATACATATACTTTGAAATTAAATATGACTGAGGACTTGAACTATGACGTTAAACACTTACTTGGTAACCTGGACCTAACCTATGGATGGCACAAATCTGATGAGTGGTTAAAGCTTCACTAAATAAATACATGGCAGACATCTGACCACAGAAAACATGTTCTTCCTCCAGCTCTGGAGCAGCACCAATGTAGCATTTATCAAAAGGCTAGAGAATGAATGAAAAAAATTAAGGGATGTTAAATAGTGTACATTATTAGAGTAAAATATTTTGAGTTTAAAGGGATAAATCATAAAAGTGAAGCAACTATGCTACTTTGTTTCTCAAACAGAGCAAATAATTAATACAACAGATAAATATGTCACATTAGACATTTTAGTCAACTCAGCATATTGAAAATTATTTTTAGGAAATTTTTGTGAATGCAATATATTAACACTCACATGAATCTGATAAATCAATCAGTTCTGAAAATACTGCAATTAAAATTCTGATAGATTTTTAAATCTCACAGCAGCTAATAATTTACTTCATAAGTGAAGAAAATGTAAAGTGTTAGAGAACCTCCTGATTTTAAAAACAAATTTGAATCAGCAAGCAATAGAAAATCAAAATTTATGTACACAAACATGTTAAAAGTCAATCGACAGCCACCGAGATAGTTGCAAATCGAATTAAAATTTTTATCAAGCATGATCTTGTGCTTTTATCTTCTGAAAAATGAGGAACTGTCATTCGGTAATTTTTACAAAACAAAGTTTAACAATACAAATATATCACAAATATAGTAAACTCCCGCAGATAATTCGAAAGCTACAGCTCTCCCTGCCCCCACGAAGTGATTGATACAAATACAAATACAAATGTGGCGACCAGCAGCAGGCTCAGGGCCCAACTTGGCTGGTCCTAGTCAAATTAAAGACCCCAATGAAGATCAATGGCCCTCTTAAAGCCATCTACTCCATTGCTCTTTACCGCCTCTTCCGGTAAGCTGTTCCAAGTTCCCACTACCCTGCTAAAATAGTAATTTTTTCGAATTTCCAGGTTCGCCTGAGGTTTAAACAGCTTAAAACAATGACCCCTTGTCCTGCTTTCCTTGTCTGCTACATCCTTGTCTGTCATTTGTCTGCTAACGCCTCTGCCCCCGTAAAGCGTATGTGTATTCGGATACATATCAACAGAGACCTACAAAAACTGCAAATTCTTAGAAACCAGAAAAATATTTTAGGTGCCAGGCAAATATTTCTGAGAATTTACAGCCAAATTCAGCACAATATTGCTTCTGGAAAATTCTTGTTTTGAGAAAACTTGAAAAAGGCAAAGTATTTTATCTAGACACCCGTGCGACCCGGCTCCTAGATTTTGTCATATGCTGGAAGTAAATAAGACAAAGATGTAGGAAATAATCTAATAGCATGCTACTTCAGTTTAAAAATTTGTACTTATGGCTTGTTTTAACACAATATTTTAAATAACCTATGTCGAGGAAGTACGATAGATGATTTCCTCTGTTATCTAAAATATAGTCACCTTGTTTATAAGATCAGTTTTATATGATCCCTATGGGTGACCTCAAGACGAGGCGTGACAATATATATATAATAGACATCTTCATATATAAAAGTGAATGTATGTATCTATGTATGTCCTTTACAGACTTAAAATCTACCTGCCTGATTTAGCTAAAAATTTCAATTTCTTTGTGTCCTCACTGGGCACATCAAGAGATCAATTTAAAAAAATCTAACAGGTAGTTCTTTTTTACTTCCTTTTACGTAGTAAAGGAAGTATTGTGATTGCAAAAAAAAAAATCACTCAAATTTGAGTCTAAATTTTGATTTTGCTCACCCTTGAATGAATGTTCAGTAGTTTTTTCGACCTGTCAGCACGTGCATATGTACCTACCAACATATAAGCAGCCGAAAAATCCTTTTCAACCACTCCCGAGTTAATTACGACGAGTTTTCTCGTGACGTCTGTATGTACGTATGTGTCCCCCATAACTCAAAAACTATATGCCGTAGAAGCTTCTAGCTTGGTATGTAGGCTCTGAGGATGAATGTTCAGTCCCCCATAACTCAAAAACTATATGCCGTAGAAGCTTCTAGCTTGGTATGTAGGCTCTGAGGATGGTCTAGTTGTGCACCTCCCCTTGTGGTTGCATTCGAATGTTCCCAGGGGGGTGTTTTTCCCCTTTTTTGGGGTAAATCAGTGTTAATTTCAATGCAGACTCAAGCGATATGAATTGGCGCGACCACTTAGCGATATGTCGCCAAGCTTTTGGTCGCCAAGTGTTTGGCGACAAAATTTGGTGAAAAAAATTATATATCGCCAATAGCGCCAAGTTGAATTTGGGTTCAACTTGGCGCTATTGGCGATATTTTGCGAAACATTCACTGAATGATATTAAAATCAGCAATATTGAGAAAATTAACAATTGTAAAATATTTTTTGCATTGTTTCGTGGCAGATTGGGGAGGAAATATTTGAATTGTTACCTTACTCACTCCAAGCACTTTTTTAACACTTAAGGCAACTACTAAGAATTTACACGTAAAAGGAAGTAGTGTGAGCTCCATACCAGATTTTTTATTCAAATTTTAGTTGAAACTTTCACATAAAATCCCTAATTTTTTAAAGGCTTTTTCCATTCAAATTATTATTTAGTGCTTCATCTCAACTTCCCCTTAATAGCTAATTCTGTGTTTGATATTGTCTTTGCTTCGGGTGGTTTTCTGGGGCTTCTCTCAATACAAATAATTAAGAAATGTTTTTTTAGAAAATCATCACAGGTAAAATAAATACCTACTCTCTTCTTGGATTTCGAACGTAGCATTTTAAACTTGCGTGACACCGGGCATATCAGCTAATTAGAAACATTTACATTTATCCAAGGTTGGATCTAGAAATGTTTCATGGGAGGGGCGATTGATTTTATTATGTATCCTTGCTACACATCTTAGCTTACAAATGTTGATCTCATATGCTTTAGAGTTTAATTGCCAAAAATATCCTAAAGAGAGCCCTAAATTTCCCTTCTTGGAGCATCAAAGATAGTTTAAAAATGTCTTTTTTGTTCTTCAATATTGTAAATTTACCAGAGGTCAATTTCTCAAGGGGACGGATACTAGGGAGGAGCGATTGCCCCTCAATAATATCTGTCCCAGCACTTATTACTCATACACTCTCAATTCTATTTGCTTCGCCCATAAATATAATGTTTATCATGGAATCAGTTTGAAACAGTATTGATTTTACAATGTTAGAAAATATAGAGAAAATACCTCATTATTATTTACAAGCCAGCTCATTTCTGTAGTAGATGCCAGTTGTCCATTAACAAAACACTTGATTTCACTTTTACTCCATCGATTGTAAATATAAACAATTGCAATCATATACCACTAAGAAAACAATAAGACACAGTTACATTTATATATTGCAAAGCAAAGATTCATTGTAGCATTTTAAAGATGAACAAAAAATATTTCTACTAAATACCTTTCGTGGCTGAAATTCATATTTTACACAATGTTGATAGCCTTTTCCCTTGACTTTCATCGATGTGAAAACAAGACAATTGCCTACAAAATGTGCAGAATATCCAACTCCTTTTGAGGTACGAAAACTAAACACAATTTGAATCACATTAAAACACAGAATAAGAAACAAAGGTTTTGAAACTTTTTGTAGTAGAATAACTAGAGATGTTTCATGTTAAAAATATATGTTTAAAAAAGTGCCCCCTCCCCTACCTCGGCCCCTCCCTTTTTTTGTGGTATTCTTATACAAGTACAATTTGAATTTAATACATATTGAGACATCTTCAAAAATCCTACCTTATTGAATTAATTAATCAAAATTAAATTAAATCTTTCATGAAAACAAATAAAAACATTTAACTAAACTACATTAAGAAACATGTTATAGAAAACTTGGACAGTCTAACTACCTTAAATACTTGACAAAAACACACTAAACATTAAAATTTCTAAGAGCTGCAAATAAGAGAAAAAAACAGTCAATGCATTTAAAAGAGCACTCATTCATACCGCTCTATCTTCTTATTACTATTAATAGCCTCCATTAAATATTAATTTATACAGACAATATAAACGCTAACTTATAATAAAAGATTCGTTAAGAACATTTCAGTGAGATTCGAAATTTTTCTTCAATGGAATATATAAGTTGCCATAACGATAAAAAATCTGTCTAATAGGGGGAAAATTTATTATATTTTGTATACTTACAGATTAAAATCCCTTATTATTTTTATTTATGATTACTTATTTGAAAATTTGCAACACAAATGTCACAATATATTAAAATTTTCCATTTTTACAAATCATTTAAATTGAAAAATAAAAATCTTACCAAAACAAATAAGGTTTTTCTCTTTCTATATTTACACTATTAATAGGATCTAGCCTAAACCATGTACTAAACGTCCATCCATTCTGATATGGCCACCTTGCTAGAGGAGGTAAAGCTATAGCCTATAATTGAATAATAAAGTAAGAGTTAAATAATGAAGAAACAAAAAAGGATAAATATGAAAAATTAAAAGCTTTAATCACACTTCTAAAGCTTCATTTTTTATTTTTAAGTTATTAAAGATCTAATGAAGCTTCCGCCATTTCACCAAAACCTCGGCCTGGTCAAATCATGTGATGCGATTCGGAATATAATAAGTTATGTTGTAAATATTGTCTTTCAAGTTACACACAAGTGTACCCTGTACCATATAATAAAATTTTGAAGAAAATTGTATTTAATTAAAATTATTGTGTATATTAAACCGTTTGGAATTGGAACTGTGCCATAATTAATAGTGTAATCTTTTTAACTTGAAAGTTCTTATGAAATAAGTAAGTTTCATTAAATTACATTGAGTTAATAACTGTATGAACAACTTTAATTGCTTTAAAATTGAAGTTAGTAAAATTTGGCTTTTTTCAAATATTTCTAATTGCAAGCAGGGCCTAGACCAGATGTTATTAAAATTGCTATTGTGTTTGTAAGGATTGAAAGTATTCAAGAGTCGGTACACTTGAATTTGTTTTGTTTTTTTTAATTTAATAAATAATAATGAAATGGATAATAAAATCTTGAAAAGAAACAAATAAATGCTCACTTTTTAAGCTCATTTCACACAATAAAAAAATTAAAAAATTAAAACATAAATAAATAAATATTTTAAAACTATTTCCAAATAGAACTTTGGTGTTTACTCGCTACTTCTAATTTCTTTGTTTTTATTAGATTAAAGTTAAGATCATCTACTGTGTGATTGCTTTGACTTAAGCACTTTGTTGCCACAGGTTACGAGTTACAATCATTTACTGGTAATCCAACTAAGTTAAATCACATTTTTTAGAAATATTTTTGCAGTTAATCTATTGTTTTTTCTCTGAATGAAGGATGGAGTTTCTGCAGAAGTTACAACAATGGTTTGAGGATATTTCTGGCTTTTTGGATACATTTAGGGATGATAATATTTATTTGATTTTTTAAAAATTTTTGTCTAATAGCAAAGTTTCAATTTTTCTAATGATTTGTATGTCTTGTGGCGTGTTCGTAATTTTTGTTACTGAATTGATACGCAAACCGTAACTTGTTTTGAATCAAATTGGTTTTATTAATTCTAATCTTGGTTAAACAACTCATATACAAGCATATGTATAACGTGGTGAAAAAATGTTCAATGTCGAAAAGTTCAGCTGCCTCAAACAGAGGACTTCGTTGGTTGGTAAAACGATCGGCGCAGCCGCACGAACGCCACTGGAACAAAGTTCCTAATTTTCCTTTGCACTCTGTACGTCTGTACCGAGCCCACAAAAAAACAACCCATCTCGACTGAGTTTTGGACATGTCTCCCCGAAGTTGAGCGAGATGCTCTCCTCAAAATTTTTGCAAGGAGTGTGCACCTGAAAACTTAATTCTTTTTTTTTTTTTTGATTGGATTGTCCAGTGTCACGACGGTCAACGAAAAAATTAGACACCTGTAGATTGGCTGGACACAAGTCTCCAACCAGTCTGTTCATCCCACTAGCGGCCGACACATGAAACGAAACACGAATCTTTTCTATGCACCACACCGTAGACCCACAAAGGTCGTAGGAATGTCCCTGGACGGTTAGAGCACAGATAGTTTGGCGTCGGATGCCAATCACGACCATCGTCGAAGGAAATCCGCACTGACCTGAGAACAAGTGTTGAGCATGACTCGCTACAGTCTGCATACCAGTTTGCAGAGCTTTCAAAAATATTTACAACCATTACCCAGAACTTTGAGAACTTTTTAACAGTTCCTGCGAACCCGTGCATAGAGTCCCATTACTAATCCTACGCAGTTAGAAAAAACGAGAATTTTGAAAACTTCACAAATTACTCATTAATATTAACAGAATTCCTAGATAAAATATTATACAATTTTTATACCAGAAAATACTTACAGCACCCTTTTTTCCCGAAAAGCTAAAGAATGTGTCAGGACCATGTCTTTGTGGTAATTGTCTTAATACCGATAAAAGCTTTACTGAATGTCTTGGCTGAAAATAAAAATATACAAAAATTAATTTTTGCTCCTTTTAAAATATACTTTAAGGAACACCTATACAAAAAAAGTATTTCTTTAATTATGTTTTTGAGTGATTTCTTTACAAAACATCCATTTCTTTAAATAAAGTTAAATTTGACTTACCCATTTCCCATTTTCAGCCTTCATACAGCCAGATAATAGCTTAAGCTCTCTAACAGTTATACTATAGCTAGCTAAAACTCCTAAAATTTCAATTAAGAGATCTAAAACAGAAAAGAAATACATATTAGGAAAAAATATAAATGATTTCCATTTTTTACATAAGAAAATAATTTTTAAAGCTAATTATTTTTTTATAATTATTTTTATGATTTTTTATTTTTTTGGGTGAGTAAATATCTCAAAATTAAATAATGCGTGACCGATGCATCAATGCCGATATGGTTGAAAATTTTATCCATCGGCATCGGCCGCCAATACTAACATGGAGAAATTATCGGTCCATCGGCCTCTGAAAACATCTAATGACGATGCTTGACGATGTTATTTAGGGAAAAAAATACCCAAGTTTTCTAAAGGGGAAATTCTACATTTTTTACTTCATAATTAATAGTATCTTCAGGATGTGGTCCGAAATCAGTCAGCAACGGGTTTGGAATTTTTCGAATTTCGGGCAGATACTGTTATTTTAGAAAAGAGTACACTGTGTTGAACGATCGCTTTGATGAGAGGTAAGAATAACAGTAAAACCTCCGAATAACGGAGTCACAGAACCAGAAGTTTAGTCGGTTATTGGGAAGTGTCCGCCGTTAGAGCAGTGGCGTACCAACATTGTTGGAGGCCTGGGGCGGTAGTCAATATGGGGCCTACCTAGAAGTAAAATCGTTTGTAAATCTTAAACAAAATGTACGGGTACCCTATGGTGCACTCAGCACCGAATCTTACATTTTTCAAAAGAAGGACAAAAACTTGAAATTGCGGTCCTTCATCTTCCTTCGTTTTTAACCACATCAAGTTCTAATTTAAAAAATAAGTAAGTTGAAGTAAAAAACATAAGATAAGTTTAATATTGAAAAATTCATTGCGGCTTTAGTGACGTTAAAAGGAGAATTGGGAGTTTTCACCCGATTTTTTTTTTATTTTTAATCTTATCTAAATACGCCGCGTCGCCAGGACCCCATCCTGAAACTAAAAAAATAAAGTTCTGAAAATGCAATGTTTAGCTATCTTTGATCTTTGGAAACGTCAGGTCTAGGGGAGGGATTAAGGTTATCTTCCTCGGCAAAAATTTCGAAATTGATACACCACGTTTTAAAAGGACTCGGTTTTAGGCTAATTTTGATGACGTTAGGAGAAAAGTTAGGTTTTGGGGGCTGTCCCCAGAAATTCTTTGTAATTAAAATTTTAAAAACGCAATTTTAAGTTATTAGTCAAAACGTAATGGGTGCTCTCCTTCAGAAATTATCTGGAGTTGAAGTCCTACAAATGCATTTTGAGAGAAGGGGAAGAGTGGGGATTCATGGGCTCTAATTAAAAAAAAAATCGCAAAATGTCAAAATTCCCGAAGCTTAAAAACCATTTTATGCTGTATTTGAAGTTAAAAATCAAAGTAAATAAAGCACAAATAAGGTAGAAAGCACAGCAAATGTACTTTCTTGTAAATGTATTTGCTGTACTTTCTACCTTATTTGTGCTTTATTTACGTTGATTTTTAACTTCAAATATAGTTCAGCACAAAGCTTATTTGATCATTTTTCATTTTATGCTGTGTTTGGCCAAGTTCGGAAGAAATGCATATCAGCTGTTCTTCTCTGGGAGCCTATTTGTAATTTTAAGTAATGAAAAGGCAATATAAAGTTGCCCTTAAGGACATGGTTGAGAACACGAATGATTGCTGTTTTAATTCTTATGGATCTGATACTTTCCAAAAATGAATTAAAACCGCAGTTTTGGGAATTTTTTGGTCTCTTAAAGGGGGAGGAGGGAATCACGACCTTTTTCTTGGAACAGTGGTTGAGTGCTACGCTTGTCAGCCGTCTTTCAAAAAGTTATCGCTTAAGACAAGGGCCCTAAGAACAAACTTGTTTCCCCGTAGATTTGCCACTGATATTGGGTACGCTAATTACTTTTATCCTTACCCTTTTTACACCCAAGAGTTAAACGGACATTGAGAGTAAATGTAAAATTACGATCCTTTTGACTGTATATTATATTATTCAAGTAAATTGTAGTCTTTATTAAACAAGAAAACGATACCAAACGAACCATTAGTCAGATAGGTTAATGCATTAATTAATTGAAAATATTTTTGAAATGATCAATGTACTAGCATTTAGTTTTTTAATCTTTATTTTCTTCATATTATACTGTGCAGTAAAATAGTTATTTACACCTACATAAACTTAAAATATTTCTTTTGTGCTTTGTTTATTCGCCGATAATTTTGGATTTATATTTTCAAACAGAGGCGAATGTAGGTTAAAGATACGCTTTTTATGCTTATTAATGGTAACAAATTCATAAAACTTCGACAGTGTAATTCAAAACTACAAGTTATTTTGTGAGGGTACATTAACACTGGGTAAATTTACACTTGAAAAAGAAATTGGACACACGTGTACCCCAATGTTTCAAATCGGAAAAGCTGTAATTTCTAAACACGCAAATACAATTTTCATCATCCTTTGTTTTATTATGTTGCTTCGTTTATGCAACAAAAAAAGACAAAAACGATGATTTTTTAATTAATTATATCTTTATCAATTTGTTCTCCAGCTCCTCACCCTTATAATGATATGCCAACACCGACTGACTTTTAAATCTTTATAGAAAGCATTTGGGCAATTCCACGGTGACTTACGTTACATTTTGACCAACCCTTTTGCATTTAGCACCTCAGTGAGAGCAAATATTGTTATACAAACCTTGTACGAAAGTTATCCATGAAAATGACAGTCAAAAGCATAATAAAAATACAAAAATATTTGCTGCATTTAAATTTTTCAAAATTTAGCAGCCAAAAATAAGGCAGTAACTTATGTTACACAAAAAGGGAATGCAATAACGTGACAGTTCGTTCTAAGGCAAATCTCTGCTCTTTCACAATTGTTTTTAGTTTGAATCATAATTTATCTTTTTTTTGGATAGTTTTAAGAAATTATTTTCACAAATTTAAAAATGTAGTTAAAAAATTGAAATTTATGGGAATTTTTAACTGAGTAACTTACGTTACAGTAACTTACGTTACAAAGTTCACTTATTAGCATATTTTTATTACAATAAATAAAGAATGAAAATTCCAGTCCAGTTTAGATCAAGATATTGTAAAATAACAATTATAAGTTAAATTCACAGAAATTTAATACCAAACTCAATGACCAATCAAACATATTACATAACATAAGACTTAAATCCATCATAGCCGCTGTTTTTAACAAGTTCAGGTAATTCAATTTTTCGTATTATGTTTTCTTTCTTGTAATAAATTTCATCTGCGTTTCTGGCCATTTCTAATTGGTTCCAACAGCAGCCATTACTTATATTTTAAACTCGTTTTCTTCAATAATCGTCACAATTCAAGGATACAATGTATTTTCGTACTTCACCACACACCATCATTCACCGGCTTTTATCTCTGTTTTTTCTTCTTGTTCCTTAAAATACTTAACTAAACGAAACCCCACAGTTTGTTAATTTCTAGTTCTTAAATAGTCATTGTCAATGTGCGGATCTTCAGAAAGTAATTTTGATAAATTTTGCTTTTCTAACATATTTCAATACCATCAAGAGGGACTTTTATTCACAAATCTGTAATATCCACATGACTTTTCTCATACCCCTTTAACAGCGCATATGTTCTGCAGAGTTCAGTGGCATTTAATGCAGACTAAAATATATTTCACCTGTAAGAGATAAAATATTTTTGTGTTTGTGTTTTCCAAAACATATTTGATAACTTTAAAACATAACAGAAGTCATTTTTGAATAATTTATAGTACATTACTCCTAAATATTTTGAATGCAGTGATATTGTTTAGAGAGAATTAATGTCTCAAAAGCCAAAAAGAAACATATAATTTATTATAGAAGTGTATTGTAAGCTTATTAGCAAACAAAGACATTTTAAGAAATATGATTAATTTAATATAATAAAGTAAATACATAACGATAAAAGAAGGTTCGAATAAATTACTCCTACTAACCACATAAGTTTATTCCACAATGTACTTTATTTCTAAACGCAAGCATTTAAATTTTATTTGGGTAACTTACGTTACGTGCATATGCCAGTAACTTACGTTACGCATTTTGACTGTGGCACAAAGAATAAAATTAACAGTATTTGAAAGAAAACTATCATTATTTATTTGATACACACTTATAAGATAGAAAATATAACATTACTAATATTGTATTGCTCTTTCTTTATTCACATAAAAAACATTAACATGTTTTTGGTAACTTACGCTACATAGCATAGTGCTTTTTTTAAATATACATAAATCACTTAATTTAGGTAACAACACTTACTTCAGCAATTCAGAATATTAATTTAAAGTGTAATAATCATTAATATTTCATTGCAACAGTTATCTAAAGAAAAAAAGTGAAACTTACCGACGTTGAAAGTTTGACCATTTGCTTCACCAAGAATAAAACATTCTAATGCCAACTTCAAAGTGCTGCCAAAACTAAAAAACTAGGTTCTAGACGGAAACTTATTTTGCATAAGACACTTTCAACCCTTTTAAATCGAAAAATATGCAAATTAATCACACTAGTTTAATTTAATTTTTTCAACGATTTTCCACACTTTCATGGAATTGCCCATTTATAAATTTAATTTTCTTGAATGTGCACAATCAGACTCACAAATCAACTAAAAGATTTTGGGCAATCTACTGTAGAAAATTAATGTTCCACATTGATCACACCAGCCAGCTCCCGATTATGAAACTCAGGAACTTGCAGCAAAGATAGAACGGAGATCCCAAACCAGCTTTGTTGCAGTTTGAGAGAGGGGCATAGGAAAACTTTATGGTATAAGTGCGTTACTGAAAAAGGACTAAAGCCATAATCTGCCTTTATATGAAAGAAAGCCTTATCTTCAAGAAGAAAAATAAGTTGGGAAAAACTAGAATACATAAATTTTTAACCTTCATACATGCTATTATATTCTTTAAAAATTTTGAGCTTATAAGTAGAGCACAGCTGGAACAAATTTAAAAATTTCTTTGACAACTATATCTTTGAGCAAACAACAAAAAATCTTTATAAACTAGCTGCGTGGCCCAGCGTTGCACGGGCTGTAATGTAGTGAAGGCAGTTTGAGAAAACTACTCGCCCCCAAGGCGGCTCGCCTTTAAAGTAATGAGGAAAGTTTAAACAGTTTACTCGCCGTCAAGGCGGCTCGCCTTTACAGTAGCGAGGAAAGTTTCAATAAACTACTCGCTGCCAAGGCGGCTCGCCTTTAAAGTACCAAGGAAAAGTTTAATAAACTATTCCCCGCTAAAGCGGCTCGCTAAAAAGCTTTCCTGCATCAAAGAATCAATCGAATTATTTGCCCACGCTTCCTCAAAAATAAAGACGATGTAAAGTAGCGCATACTTAGCACTCTCCCTAAATAACAAATAAAATTCCTTTCCAAAAACAATTATTTCCAAACCGCTTTCTTCCTGTAAAATTAATTGCAAAATTCTAAACGAAAAAGTTCTTTTAATTTTTGGATCGCAGCCAAAAAAAACCCCTTCTAAAAACAGCAATTGCAATTTTATTTAAAAACACATTTTCAAAATGGTACCAGAGAAAAAATATGTCATTAATAATTAGAATAAAAACAATTGTTAGAACTTTGTTATAACACGTATTCAAAATGACAATGGAAAAAAATAACACTCTTTCATTTTAAAAAGTTCAATTTAATTAACGTTTTAATTTAAAATCGCAACGGAAAGAAATAAATATCTTGGAATTTTAAATAGTTCAATAATTTAATTAACATTTTAGTTCAAAATGGCAACGGTAGGAAATAAATATCTTGGAATTTTAAGCAGTTCAATAATTTAATTGGGGCCTCAACGGCGCAATGGGTCTGCTCGTCAGTTTGTAGTCTCAAGAGGCGCAGGTTCGATTCCCTCCCTTGCCCTGGGTGTAACTTTCTTTGTGATGTAAATTCTTTCCTTCAATAAAAAAAAAATCTGTATTGTACTATCTGTGGAGGCAAGGCGCATAGTACGCAGTCCTCATGTGTGTCGAAGTTTATTGACTTCTAGAATAGAAATAGAAATAGAATAATTTAATTAACGTTTTTATTCAAAATGGCAATGGTAAGAAATAAATGTCTTGGAAGTTTAATCATTTATTAGGCTTAATCGCTTTAAACTTGACTACTTATTAATTGATATCTTCGCTAATTAAAATCGTACAATTATATGAATTGAAACTAATGAAGCCTGAAAAATTACCTATCTATCGGTACCTGGTTCGACTTTCAGTTCATTGGCGTTCAGGAGAAAGAAGCGTGACATAGATAGATAGTTAGAAAGAAAGATAGAAAGAAAGATAAAAAGAAAGAAAGAAAGAAAGAAAGAAAGATAGATACTGGGTTTTTAATATAAGTAGATGAATTGCAGCAAAATTTGGATTTAAGGCCTCTTAATTATGACGACAGTAGTAACATAAGTATTGTTTGTGAATATCACTGCTCTTGCTTCTCTTTAACTAAATCAATATTTAAAAAAAATGAGCTTAATTAATAACTTAAAAATTCAGTAAAAAAGAGGGGTACCTAAAACCATGTGGTAGGAATTGAAAATTTGGATGCTCTTATACTTTGGGGTGATCCAGGTAAGGGGTAAAGTTCCAATTATCCACACCATAATTAAACTATGAAAATGCGTGAGATGTGGATTTCATGAAGGCTGAAAAACGAGCTAAAAAAGTTAATTATTTTTATTTTAAAAAAGCATTTCTGATAACAGGGCTCGATTAAGATATTTTGGGGTCATAGACCAAGCACTTTTGGGGCTCTCTGTAGTCAACCTTAAAAGCACAAACATTCACACGGAATCAGGAGGGCTGACTACAAAGTACTGCAGCTATCAATCACTCACTCAAAATATTTATTGTTGAAGCACAAAGCATCTCACAACCTTAAAGCACATGTGAGCTGAAGGAGAAGAAAAATATATACGAGGGAATCATAATCTTTCTTCTTTTTCTTAAATTATGTACTAGAACTGAAACATTTTTGCTCATTTAGGGGCCTCTAAAGAGCGGGGGCTTTAGGCCACTGCCTAGTTGGCCTATTCAGTACACAAGCTGTATAAATGCATTTTACTTTTTAAAAGTTTTATCAGCCAAAAGAGCTCAAAATGCTCAAATAAACAAATTTGGGGCCTCTTTCAAAAGCGTCAACAGGCAACCATGAGACCACCCCCCCATCGACGCTTGGCAGGTAGTCCGTTAACGATAAAACATTCTTAATAAAATTAATAACGTTAATTGACAAACTGTTAATGAATCCAAACAGGTCTGATGGGGGAAATAATCAAAAAAATCGTTTTTCAATAAAAACGAAATGTTGGGGCCTATGCCAACGCGGGACCTGGGGCGGAAGGCCCCCTCCGCCCTCCCGTCGGTACGCCACTGCGTTAGAGAGGATTACTTTTTGAGCATTTCACTATCAGATTTTACCTATTAATTTAAAGCAAAATAATATTAAATATGCACCATTGTTGCCATCATGTACTACAATACGTACAATTGCGCATTATTTACTGTGTAACTCCTTTTAATTCATCTCATTTGTCTTTGCACTTTTAAATGCCAGTGTGCCTTTTCATTACAATCCTTTTAAATACCTTACCCCCTTATCTTTCTATTAGAAGCATATTTCGGTTGCCAACGCATTTTTTCCACTTGTCTGTTATTTTCTATATGCGATTTTCATTAAAAATTTCGAATTGTAAATATGTCGACGGCCTCCCTCATATTTGTACAATGTATACCCTGTCATTTTAATTTAAATCAGTGATTCTCAACGGGGGCGGTACCGCCCCTCTGTGGGCGGTGGGAAGATGCTGAGGGGCGGTGAATATGTTTTGGGCAGTAGGGGGACGATGGGTATATTTTGGGCGATAGGGGGGCCGTGAGAAAATTTGGGATCAGAGGACGATAAATGTACAAGAATTTAATTTTAATTTTAAAAATCAAAATTAAATGTTGTATTAAATCACGAATCCAACTTTAATTATTATTTGAGCCAACCATAAATCAACTTATGCACTCTGGAATCCCAAAGCTTATTTCGTCCCCCCCCCCCCCCCCAATTTTCTCTCTCTCTCTTGTAGCGATTTGGCTTTGTAGTGATCTTTTGCATCCGACAACCTTGAGAGAGAATGCTACCTAATGAAGACATAATTCGATAAAATGCAGTTGCAATCAGGGCTGCACATTTAGGATAATATTAGCAAATTTGGCTAATTTCGATCACACACAGCTAGATGAAATTCAAAAGCATTAGCCACACCATCATTTGGTTATTTTTTTAGCCGGATTGTTGATTGATTCTTTCTGTTATTACAATGTCATTTCGAATAGCTTTATATAATTTTTTAGTATTGCATCTATATTTTACTTAGTAGTTATCATGCATGTGAAAAATACTGTCCTGCATCTGCAGGTGAAAATGGTCAAATTAAGTTCTCAAGTTTTAGTCGCCTATTTTGATTGTTGCTAAGCAAGCGAAACTGGATTTCAGACTGAACAATTCCTAGATTAGAATACCAGATTTTAATGTTTATTGCCAAAATTTAATGGGAGATTCAAAATACTGCGAAGAAAATTCACAATTGCATTCGAGCGTTTCCCACAAGTAGCGTTTTAGGCAGAACATTAATCTCATCGATTGTGTTCTTTTTTTTTTACTTTTATATTTTTCTTTCACCATGTTCTCTTGAGTTAGCTTAGTACCTTTCGGAAAGTAAGTCTCCTCAAAGATATCCAAAATATTTCGATGGGCGCGGGTTTCGTGCAAGTTGGTAACTTTCCTTAGTTTGGTTATTTTCCTAAATTTTTACCTGGCAACCGCATTGCAATGCTTAAAGTGCCGGCCCAGTTTACCTGTTTAGTTTGATCTCAGTATTTTCACTCTGGCTTTTTTTCATTTTATTCATTTTGTTTCATGGTTTATTTTTAGTGAAATCTCCTTTCATGATGCTCACGTTGATTGCCGACATCTTCAGTCTCTGCACAAAGATTTTTCTAAGAGCTTTGAGGATATTTTTTCTCTGAACGTTCCTCAATGGGTCATGAGGCTTTTTGAAAACATTGAGACACCAGTTGTCTAGTATCAATAAGTGTTGGTTGAACTTTCAACCAATGAAACTTTGAAAGCTGGTTCCCAGAATGTTAACAATGTTTCAGGACTTTGGCTGCAAGGAAACATTAGTAACCTTCATCCTGTACTGGCTATCGTCAAAAATTTTTTAATTACCTTCCCCTCTTCCCACCTCGTCGAACGAGGATTCAGCGTTGTCACCGACCTAGATACAAAAAAGAGAAATGGACTCCAAATCGTCCGAAGAGGTGATTTGCGCCTTCACCTTACAAAAAATATTAAGCCGACTCAGGAAACTGGCTTTGAACCACCAAGCACAAATATATGTCTCCTGAGTGTTCTTGTCATATTTTGAATGATAAAAAAAATGCTTTGCTTGTTTCTTTTTATTTCCTCTTGTTGTTTCCTTCATATTTTGAATGAAAATTTCTTTTTGCACGTTTATTTTCAGTATATTTCATTTTATTCTGCTATTTTTTAAAAAGTAGAATATTTTTTAAGCATTGATTTTTTTTCTTCGAAATTCGTCATTTCAATTTTATATATAATAATGTCTACCGAAAAAAAAATATATGTTTAACCGTTTTGTTAAATTATAGAAGGAAATTATTTTAAGCTTTTTCTCTTTTTGCAAACCCCTTCACTTTTAACACAAAGGGGGGCGTTGGAAAAATTTGCATTCCTAAAGGGGGCGTTAGCCGTGAAAAGGTTGAGAACCACTGATTTAAATTATAGCTTCTACAATATATTGAATATTTTTTTGTTCCTAAAAATGTTTAAAATGCAGATTTCAGCAGTCTTTTATTTAGTTTTTCCATCGGCATCGGCGACCGATGCAAACTTGGAGAAAACATCGGTCCATCGACCATCGGCCGTCTTTTAACCATCGGCCCATCGGCCAAAATTTGCCATCGGTCGAGCCCTAAAATTAAAGGAAATGAACACAATGAATGTGCTTCCAAAATGACCGAAAACGTAGTTTTTACACTCGCATATGATGAAAAAGTTTCGTTTTCGAGATAGCGATTTTTGAAAAGGGTTTGTTTTCGCAATTGCGATTTTTGTTAATTGCTGCTTTTACACTGCATCAGGGATGAAAATTAAGCTTCTTGCTTTCTAGTAGTCTTATTTACATTTATATTTTTCTTTTGATGAACTCTAATTTTCAAGCAATTAATACTCAGAAGATTTGCGAATCCGGTTCGGAGTTTCCTGAATTTTTTAAAGTCCCGTTTTCAGTGCAATTAACATCTTTACTCAACTGCAAGACGATTTTAAAGTACAGCAAAATATGTCAGTATGCTTTTATTTTATGTTTGTTTAAAGGGCTTGAAGCGAAATAGAAAATGTTCAGATATTTGACCGCTGTTCCGGGAGGAGAGAGGGTGGGGGGTATCGAAAACTCTATAACGCGTATTTAAGTCAAGTCTTAAACTTTGGCATATACCCCCCCCCCCCCCCCATGATATTGTTAGACTTTCTGTCATCATGAGTATATACTATAATTATTTCAAATAAACTTTCTCAACTGCTCGATGTCTGTGATGTTAAAACATTCGATAGCGATATGAAAATCGGTAAATTCAGAATGTGGTCCGGTGGTTGTACAATTTGTCGTCTTATACTAAAATCTAATAACGACTCGGAAGTA
Organism: Uloborus plumipes; assembly: GCA_038373865.1. Lineage (NCBI taxonomy): Eukaryota > Metazoa > Arthropoda > Arachnida > Araneae > Uloboridae > Uloborus > Uloborus plumipes. The sequence continues at coordinate 12,869 of JAXGGA010003686.1, read as the reverse complement.
TATTTTACCGATGGATATCGCAAAGTTCCGAAGTGCATTTTTCGACCTCAAAATTTTGAGAAGGGTCTGCTTTTACGGACCCTTCACAAAATGTTGATCAAACAAACGAACATTTCACACATTATTCATTCAAAAAGCAAATCTGAAATCAAAATAATGCATAGCATATTTCTGTGTAAAAGCTCATAACTTTTGGGCCTTTTCTGAAGTTAAAGAAGGGAATCGCTTATCCGCTAACTTTGCGAAAAAAAAAAAAGTCGGCATTTCCTGCCTGCCATGCGATGCTCGGGCAAGCAAAAAATCTTTAGTGCAAAATGTAGCACTTTTTGTTGGTTTCTTTTAAAGAAATTAAAGACTTAAAAAAGGTTGCTTTGCTTTAATGATTCTGCTTGTTTGTTTCATCATATGCAAATCAAAGTGGCTTGCTGCGATGTTGCTGTTATAGATTTCTCTGAAAGTGCAGAGTAAGGATTTTTCTCCCCGCTATGAAAGGAAATAATAATAATAGCAATTATCAGCAGAATGAACTTAGAACTGCAAATAGATAGCTAGGGTTGGAGGAAAAATGGGATTGCTTCTGGGTAGAGCGATCAGCTATTTAAAATTAAAATTATTTCCATCTGACGTCTTTGGTGCGATGTTTTGACCTTATTTTGTCAGAAAATTATCTGTTTTTTTTAATTTCATTTATTTATTTTTTTTAATGCTTACAAGGGTGGTGTTTTAGTTATATTCAGGAATTAATGTATTTTTGCGTCTGTTAATATTGGAAGTCTGGTATTGTTTGTTTTGCTATGTTTCCCTACCGTATTTTTTCTCCAAATTTTTGGCAAATATGTCGGTGATTATTAATGACATTCATCATATAAACCTGATGAAATATAGCTCTAAAATTTTTGACTTTAACAAATTATTAAAAACCGTTTTTATATTTCTGATGCTTTCATTTTGAAAAAAGCGATCTCTGCATCCGATATGAAAATCGAATTTTACTTACTTTTCAAGCTAATTACTCTTTATTAGGAGGCAAATAAATGAAAATTCGCTTTATTTTTTGCTCAGATCATTATTTTAAATTTTTTAAAGCAAAATTAACTGTTCTTTTTTGAGTAAATGTTAAACGATCGTTCCATTTTATTTTTGCTTTAACTCTGTTAACAGACATCAATGATATGTTTATCATTGACCTTTAAATGCAATTGTTAAAAAAATTCACCAAAAAAAATTATTTTATGTTTCGTTTTTATGCTTTTGATGTCACTTGAATGATCACTTTGAAAACTGCAATCTCTTTGCATCCGCTACAGGAATCGGACTTTTCGCAATTTTGATGTTTAATACGCTTTTCTAAGAGGAAAATAAATGAAATTTATTTATTTATTTTTTTTTTTAATTCAAAAAATAATAATAATATTTTTTTTTTGCATTTTTTTTTAATTGTTTGATTTTCACAAAATTATTTGACTTTTCACAAAATTATTTGACTTTTCACAAAATTATTTAGTTTTTCACAAAAAACGGACCCTGTGAAAAATCCTGGACAGACCCCTGCTAATTCCAAAAACTATTGTTTGAGTTAGATTTAAGACCACTGCATAAGCAAAATGTTTAAGTGGGGGAACATATTTTTTATTTATTTTAAAACCCGTTCACAAAAACGGTAATTTGGTGATTGCTTACGATTTCTCGTCGACTTTTCTAGTTTTATCACTTGCTTTCCCCTCCTACTGCCCAACCATATCTACATTTCTTTTTATAAGAAACGATCATTTGTAAGAATATCTGAAATAACAATAGTTAAAATTTGGCTTACAATACCTGCTACAACTTCTTCAACAAGAGGTAACCTAGAAAGAACATGTTTGATGAGTCCGACGTCTGTACATGCCTGAAGGTTTCGGAGACTTTTCCTTAAAATGGCAATAAATACACTCCATACTTCAGCCTAGGAAAAATAAAAATGTTAACCAAACAAATAACTAAAAGTACAAAAAACAAAATGGGCGAAAATGCTAGACAATTACCTGCAAATTGGACGGGCAATGATCCAACAAATCTAACATATGAACTATATTTTGCGGCTGTTGTATGACAAAATTTAGTTCCATGTCAAATTCTCCCCCAACCAGCTGCAAAGAAAGAGGAGAGAAAATAAATAAATACGAAAAGTAATCATTCATAAAAAGATGCAACAATAAGCAAAAATGTACTCAGCACAACACCTTAAAGCAGTGCTGCCCAATCTTTTTTGACCGAGGGCCGCACATCATAGCAAGATGAATAGGTTTAATATAGGTTGTTGCATGAGTCTCACGGGCAAGAACACATATAAAATTTAAATACAGTAGAGCCTCGTTAAAACCAACTGAAGGGGAACATCTAAATTCCATTTGTTTAAACCGTAGTTCGTCTAATCCGACCAACAATAAACAATGCACAGGAGGATAAGGATCACGAACGTAGTTCGTTTCAGCATTGATTCGTTTTAAGCGTGTTCGAATGAACGAGGTTCGATTGTAAATTTACTTTTTTTTTTAAGAACATGGGAAAAATCGGAAAAGGAAAGGAAATATCAAACCGAGAATTTTTGTTTTCATTATAACATGCATATTTTAGTTGAACGAAGATTAAACCTGCTTCTCAGAAGCAATTTTCTGACTATTTGGCTTCAAATTTGACACAAGTCAATCATTCTTAACGCCGAATAAAGATGATCGGTTGTTTTGGAAGGGTTCAGATCCTACTTTCCGATTCGTAATATTAAACATAACAACAGACTACATGGATCAGCTTCGCGTTTCATAAGTCCGGCTGGCCGAAGGTAGAGCACCAATGTCTTAAAAAGGGTAGCGATATCAAAATTCAAAAACCAAAATTTTTACGAATCCAATATTCTTCTACATATTAAGACATAATAGAAAGTAGTAAAAGTGAATAAATGAATTAATACAGAAGAATCAAACGAAAACGAAGAGAACACGATTTTCAAGTTGAATAAGCAATTCTTTCTCAGCAAATGCAAAACTAGAATCTAAACGTTTTCGACACATTTTTTCCCGCATACATACATAAATAATACGGTATCATAGTAAAGTATTTCACAGCTCCCTGAATGTTCAATGAAGATTTTAAAAAGAGCTTTTGCGACTTAAACATCACCTTCAGCAAGTAAAGCAAAACTTCTTGTGGCGTTGAATATAAAGAAGGTAAATGGTATGTGTGTGAATAAAGCACGGTGACATCAACTACAAAGCACGTGCAGCGAATAACCATTCAAGAAAAACGTAAAATGACATCATGCACCTTCTCTCTTCACAGTAGAAAGTGATAACTGAAAATGAGTTGCTACTTGATGAATGTAATAATAGTACGTCCAGCAAAGTATTGTATTTCAAATCTTTTGTTGACTGACCTTGAGTCATAAGGAAGTAAAAGAAACGTCAAAAATATGATTCTTAAATTTATTATTTTTTTAAATATGCATATTATTTATATCATAATGATTTAAAGTTTGCAACACTTGAATTCTTGCATTTGAGAACTGTGATCGATATTAAAATGAACTAAAATTAGGGAATAATCCTGAGTTAGACTATTTATTTATTTAAAATCATAAGGACATATGAAACAGCTTGGAGGCTGGTACGTTTTACCTATCGAACTCGCACTAACTCAGTTCATTTAAATCTCAAACATGTATTTCCCCCCATTAACTACTGAGGTGGGTTGTTTTACATTCCAGAAGCAAGGGTACCCCCCCCCCCCCCCCCAAGAACAATGGCGCACCTCCTAATACCACGAAGACTCCCCAAGAGCATCAGCCCCCTCCCCCACCTCCAAGGTAAAAAGGTCTTTTGTAACTTAAAGCTTTTCTGCATTGAAAAAGAGGGGTTCCTTGTAACCTCATAATATGCGTATGCAGTACTTTTTGCAATTTTATGCTGCAATATATTGCTTTTGACGTTTTGACTTTCTGTCTGGACAGACGTAACAATCAAACATCAAACATTTTCTTTTATTTTTTGCAATCAAGGAATCCGCACTAACACTTAGGATTGCATAAATAACATCAAATTATGCAAGAGAGAAAAAATAATTGTAGATTTTTATTGAAACTAAATTGTAATTATGTATAGTTAAAGTTTGGTCTAGTAATGTTACAATTCACGAAAAAATACAAAACAAATAAAAGTGTAGTTGAAATATTCTGAAAACCATTTACACGATGCTACTTTCTGTAACGTCCCTTTACGGGAGAACATAACTACTACGTTTCTCGATATGCGTCCATGACACTTCAGTGACACTCCAGTGTGCCAAGATCTTTCATTTTCGAAACAAAAGTTGTGGTCCAATGAAAGAGTGGGTCCAAATTCGGCAACTCTGCCTGCCCTCTGTTATACGCAGCCCAATTCCATTAGTGCTTTAAAATCATCAGCGAAATAAAGAAAAAAAGATTAATTTTTTACCCCAAGTGTGCAGCAACAACTTTTCCCATAAAACTTTAAAAGCGGAAAAAACTCCAGCTTAGTCGATAACAACTTTCAAGAGAAACGGAGAATAAATGAAGAAAGCAAAAATATTCTGTCTAAAGCTGAACGGAATGGGGAAATAAATGAGATCCAAAATAACTCTTTCTGCTATTATCATCGGGGATGTAATGAAATTGTGTTTTAGAGAGAGCAAGGAATCTCGGAGCAATAAATGGGCCGGAAATCGATGATAGCGAACGCATTATAGTGCTTTTTTTTTTTTTTTTTGAAGAGAGGAAACGTGGCAAACAGCGAAGAAGAGGCATCAGCACGTAAACGCGCGAGCAGAAAATGGCAGATGAGAAGTAAAGCGACAAGAAACTTTCTGGCCTTAAATGAAACCTAAATTTGCAAAATACATTCAAAACTTCGGACATAAAATTTAATTCTGCGTTTGAGTACGACGGGCAAATGTTCTTTTTCACAACCGACTGTCTTGGAATGTTGGCGATAAGTAAAAGGCAGTTACTTAAGGAAAATAAATGAGGCGCTTATATTATCAAAACCAGCTCGGTCTGATCTATTTTTTAACTTTTAACAGGAGAGACAAAAGACATTTTACTCTGCCCATTTAGTTTTCCCAAAAAAATTAATTTTCATAAAACTATACGAAATAAAATTATTGTTAACTTTATTTAAATATGGTTACCAATGTGGCGTCATATTTTTTTACACCATATGCTATACTTATATTAAGACATTTCGACCGTTATTTAATAGTTTTCTATACTGCGATTCATTTTTTTAAAAAAGAAAACTGATATTTTTCTGAATTTTGCCTAATAATACTAACTTTGATTTCATAAGAAATATTTTTTTGCATTACTCATCTTTTGTGAAAAAGTAATAACTCTAAAAATATATTTTAAAGAAAAATAACTTCAAAGATGTTAAGATACTCTGGTACTCGGATATTATCAAAAAGGTTCCCTAAGAGTGAAATGTAAGAGGAAAACGCTATTTTAAACCATATAACAAATTAAGTATTAATTTATAAACTCTTTGGGCTAGCTAGCCTTTACTTTAATCTTATATATTATTTCTCTAGACTGTTTTCTGTTACCACACGAGATCCTCCGTATTCCTTTATAAAATTCCTTGCTTTATCCCTCAATTTTGAAACTTATCGTGCCGGCTACCGACGAAAAATAGACTCATTGTTGAAAAATTGCTTTTTTTTTAAAAATATGACACACTACTTCAATGAATAGCGCCCGAAAATTAAGAAGCATTGGCGCGGTTAGATAGAACAGCACGCTAGAAACGTGAATATCGTGGGTTCGATCGTGCTATGGGATATGTCACTTTTGAATGATTTTTTTTCTTCGGTTAGTTTTAATCCAAATTGCAATGAATCTTTGACTTAAACTCAATGCAGAATATTGAACTGTTACTATTGCCTTAAACTGGCACTGCTGCATTAAAACCAGAAAAGAAAATCTTGATTTAAACATGGTAATATAGTATTAATGATATTTCTTCCAGTTGCTTTTTTTCCCCTTAATACTTCATGAAACTACAAAAGTAAGGCATAATTTCATTTTGTTTTCAATCGAAGAAAAATAAGTTTCTTTTAGCCTGTTATTCGAGAAATTACCATTGAAAAAAAATCGAATTTCTGAATCACTGCATTCAAGCGCGAATGCATCGCGCAGGTCTCGTTTTCAAGATGTACCTTGTTCATTCGCCAAAAGTACTTCTAAAACGAAAGAATTCAATAGTAACTATGTATTTGGACATTGAAAATTGAACAAATAACAAGTGAACACACATATGGTTTTCGCTGCTCTTTTTCAGAAAAATGAATAGAGCAATAAAACATGGGGGTCAACCCATTCGGGAAAAAGTAGACGATATGGTTGCTACCAAAAATATCCCAGAAGACGTGTCAAAAACTCTAAGCACGTACTGCACTAACACTGCGCAACTTCGCATTGAGCTAAACGACAAACAAAAATGACTTGTATTTTCGCCGTTAATTGGATAAAGGAACCGCTCCCGAACCTTACATTACATACGATATCCAAGTGTGACTGGTGAACAAATCAGTCTCGATCAATCTTTGTATTGCAATTCGAATGAAAAGAAATTCTTCCGGAATCAATCCTGAAGAAGCCCAAGAGTCTAACTGTATCCGCTTTAGAAAGAAAAATCATCGTTTAAAAGAAATAACAATCGATTAATCGGCCATAAGCGGGTACTTTGCCGATTATTAATAATCGGCAAAATCGGGTCGATTAATGGGCGGAAAAAAATATTTTTTAAATACTATTCTTTAAAGTATATCTTCACAGAGAAACTATAATGAGAATAATTTTATTAACAGCAATAATAATTCTCACAGTTGATATAAAGTTTTTAATAGATTAATTCTCCAACTTAGAATAAATATACACATAGACAATGTTGCAACATTTTTCATGTGTTGATACTTTTCTCCTTAGCACAGTGCTTTTAGATAACCTCTAAATTTCACGTGGAATAAAAGTCTTGAATTAAATTGCTAGAAAAATTTAAATTAAAAGTCTTTTGAATTGGAGTGATCACCACAGACTCCCCCCCCCCTTTTTTTTTTGAGTTTTTATGTCCAGTTAACATAATTAACAATGTCTTGATGTAATATTATTGACAATAATATGAAAACAGTTCCTATGAAACTTGACAACATTTCGAAATTATTTTGGGAAAATTAGGGAAAATAGGAAAAAAAAAATCTTTTCTCAGAAATAAATTACTTACTATTTCTAACTCGGAATTGAAAAAGAAAGAAAAAAAACAATGATGGTAAAAATGGTAGCATTAAAAAATAACCGTCCTTACCATTAATCGGCTCAACCGATTAATCGGCCGATTGTCAAATATATACACTGAAGTGACAAAAGTCATGGGATAGCAATATGCAAATTTTCAGATGGCAGTAGCATCGCATAGAACAGGTATAAATGCGCAGTGCTTTTACAGAGCTTTCATTTCTGTTCAAGTTATTCATGTGAAGAGGTTTTAACGTGATGATGACCGCACGACGTGAATTAACAGACTTTGAACGCGGAATGTTAGTTGGAGCTAGACGCATGGGTCATGCCATTTCGGAAATCGTTAGAGAATTCAACATTCCCAGATCCACTGTGTCAAGAGTGTGCCGAGAGTATGAAATTTCAGGCATAACATCCCACCATGGACAGCGCAGTGGTCGACCGCCTGCACTTAAAGATCGAGATCGGCGACGTCTGCAAAGAGTCGTAAATTCTAACAGACAAGCAACACTGCGTCAAATCACTGTAGAAATCAATGTGGGACGTACAATGGACGTGTCTGCTAGAACTGTGCGGAGAAATTTGGATTTCTTGAGCTATTCCAGCAGAAGACCGACTCGAGTGCCTTTACTGACAGAACGACATCGCTTGCAGCGACTCTCGTGGGCACGTGAGCATATCGGTTGGTCCCTAGATGAATGGAAAACCGTGGCCTGGTCCGATGAGTCACGATTTCAGCTGATAAGAGCCGATGGTAGGGTTCGAGTGTGGCGCAGACCCCACGAAGCCATGGACCCAAACTGTCAGCAAGGCACTGTTCAAGCTGGTGGTGGCTCCGTAATGGTGTGGGCTGTTTTTTCATGGCATGGACTTGGTCCTCTAGTGCGACTGGACCGAACATTGACTGGAAATGCTTATGTGCAGCTACTTGGAGATCACTTGCAGCCATTCATGGACTTCATGTACCCAAACAACGATGGGATTTTTATGGATGACAATGCGCCATGTCACCGGGCCACAACTGTTCGCAATTGGTTTGAAGAAAATTCTGGACAATTCCAACGAATGATTTGGCCACCTAGATCGCCCGACATGAATCCCATTGAGCATTTATGGGACACCATCTAGAGGTCTGTTCGTGCCCAAAATCCTGCCCCATCAACGCTTTCACAATTATGGACGTCTATCGAGACAGCATGGCTCAATATTCCTGCAGAAGACTTCCAACGACTTGTTGAGTCCATGCCACGTCGAGTTGTTGCACTTCGCCGGGCAAAAGGAGGGCCGACACGATATTAAGAGGTATCCCATGACTTTTGTCACTTCAGTGTATATTACTTAATACTAGAAGAAAAATCAAGGAAAAAATTTACTCGATACACCTTTGATGATTTCGAGATGAGCAATGCTTTAAATTGAAAACCCCGAACTCGATACGTGCTGATGGAGTTCCTGCATGACAAAACAAATGCGTGCAATTTTCTCCTTTATGAAATTTTCACGTAATCTTTTATGTTTCTGAAAACAGTTGCTCTTACCTTTTATTACAGGGCAATTCCATTTTAAAAAAGAACATCGACTGCTACACAAAACAGATTGCAGAGACTCTGAATATGTTAGGTCCTTGTTTCGTGGCACAAATTTTTGAGGAACATGGACTCTACTTCCTAAAAATAATACTGAATTCTGAATATTTCCAGAAACAGTATTTATATGATGGTATTTTGGCTCCGTAACGGACGTATCTTACGAAATAAGTCCGTTACGGAGAAAATGCTATTATTTCAATATTTCTTCTGGAAATCTTCAAAAGGTAAATGCATTATACCGTAGAAAATACCATGTTCTTCAATAAGTTCGTGAAATAAAACAAAAATTTAACATATTTCTAGCGTTTGTAAGCTGTTTTGTGCAAAGTTAATACATCTGTTACCGTGGAATTTCCCAATAAGGAAATTTTGATCTATAATTAGTCCTACATCAAATGCTTTTAAGTTAAGATGGTTTAAGAAATAAACTCTTTCAGGCTACTAAAAATAAATCATTTAATTAAAATTAAACTGATTTTTAAAATAACATGAAAAACTCTTTCTTTCTTTCTTTTTTGCTTGACAAAACATCGATAGTGTTTGAAGAACAAATTTATTTTTCACTTTTGAGTTCAATTTACAACAATGTGACAGTTAGTTATAGCTTTTTCTCATTCGATTCTGTTTTGAAAATCGACTTCGATTTTCCTCAAAAAATAAATAAGTAAGTAAAAATAATAATAATGATAAACTACATATATATTTCTTTATTTTTTTGGTTCATTTTTTTTTTTTTTTTACTTTACAGTGATAGAAATTGACACTTTCTTTCATTTTCCATTTCATACAAAAGAGTGTTCAGTTTTTCTTTGATGAATAACACCAAGAACAAGATTAAATCATTTTCTAAAAACTCTTTTAAGAAGAGATCTAAGATCAAAGAGTCCAGAGCCGCTGCCTTTTCGAAATCTGACCTCGAACAGCATTGTTGTACTTTTAAAAAGTTAATTTTCTTGAACATTTTACCGATTTAATTCCAAAAAGTTGTTTTCTCAGATATAGAGCTCAACGTTTAACATTTAAAGTATGTGTGACATAAATTATTATGTGTGACATAATAACGATGAAAAAAAAATGTTTATTTTTACTCTCTAGGTATAGTTAACAGTAGCATGCATCATTCAGCATAAAAATAAGCACAGACACACACACATAACGAGATTGATTCTTGGCAGAACTCGATAACGCTTAAATGAAAAAAGAATGAAAATTAATTCATCAACGAAGTGCGTTATTATTGCTATGTAAATCACAACTGCGTTATTACTGCTTTATGAAAACGAAATAGGTAACTATTATTCTGTAAAGACGTTTACGAAGCCTTGTTAAACTACATCCGATTACGGTACAAAGCCAAGCTGTTTAAGATCAAAAGAAAAAGGGAAGAAAAATAAGTCTGAATGATTTAGCTATTTTTTAAGAAATGCTCTAAATCAGGAGTTCTCAGCTTTTCACGTTCTGCGCACCCCTTTGGACGCTCATGTGAGGTCAAGCCCCACCCCCTACCACCCCCTCTCTAATCACATATGGTCACTACAAGTAGTACAATCGGAATTTGAAACTAAAGCTGGTAATAAACTGAACATACACGTAAGTTTTTTTTAGAAAAGTTACTATTATTACATATATTTTTTGTACGTAAACTCATGAAATCAAAGAACTAAATACAAATTAGTTTGAGGTAATCGCGAATTTAGGAGAGGTTGGCATGTAATACCAGTTATTTCACAGGTTTGTCCTACGAAACAAAAGAACAAAAAAATACAAAAAAAAAAAAAAAAACAGTCAGCGCAAATACCACACCATTTTTGAAACAATCTCAGGAAAATCAATTCTCAGCAACAATCAAATCAATAAGCAGCAATAAAAGCAAGAAACTGAAAGGATGAGAGAACATAATGGAATTTTGGCTAGAATGAAATTATAAAAACAATGAAAATTGTCAATCCTTTAAGACATAACTTCTTTCTAACAAATGCATGAATTGTTCGCCATCCAAAGAAGCGATACATATACGAAAGAGGATTATTTGATTCCAGGAGTGCTTTGCATAAATACTATTTTATTAAAAGCAATAAGATTTGAGCAGTGGATCTATGAAAAGCAGTCGCATCCTCCTAAGTTTAAATTAAATTGAAAGATTTGCATTGTTATCAAGCAACTGATATAGTGAATCGAATCATTTCAGAAACCTTTAATATCAAAAGGATTTCCTTTTATTCGTTGCCATCTAATGCAAGAAAATATATTCTTTCGCTTTCCGACGTTGGCTAGCTGATTGAACCTAAGCTATTTTTCTTGTGCTTTAAAATGTGCAATAATGAAGTCCATAACCAACAATTGCAGTCTAATAACGCAATTTCTTTCCAATAGTGAAAACTTCTTTCATTGTTGATTTCTAATAAGCAACTCATCCCCCCCCCGCCACCCTACCTCCACTATTGTTCATGCATAAATCTATCTACTTATATTAAAAACTGAGTATCTTTCTCACTATCTTTCTTTCTAACTATCTTTCTATCTTTCTATGTCACGCTTCTTTCTCCTGAACGCCAATGAACTGAAAGTCGAACCAGGTACCGATAGATAGGTAATTTTTCAAGCTTCTTTAGTTTCAATTGATATAATTATACGATTTTAATTAGCGAAGATATCAATTAATAAGTAGTCAAATTTAAAGCGATTAAGCCTAATAAATGATTAAATATGAAATCCATTCTTGCAAACCGTCGTTGCTATGAAACGGTGATAACAATGATAATGAGAATTTTGAATGAAGGCTTAACTAAATCAAACACGAAACTCATAAGCGGACCACTTACGTAGAATTTTTATCGCTAGCTACTGGTAATATTTTGAAACATTTATTTGTTGAAGAGCCATCTACTTTGGCTACGTTCGGAAACACCTCACCGGTGGCACCGCGCGGTTGAACCGGTCGCGGTCGTGACGTCATGGAATTTCTCCGGTGAGCCCGGTCGACCATTGAGTTTCCGAACGCTTCTGGTTGTCTCTCGGTCGTTTCTTATTTAGCAGACCACATTGTCATTTCAGAAACTGAACTTAGCTGTAAAAGAGCGTTAAAAATTGCATTTTTTGGAATATTTCTGTGCTTTACATGACAGAGATTAATATTTAAGTACGATGAGGTTTTTGTTATTCAGTCGAGAACGTCGTCTGCTCTTTTTTCTTGTAGATTTGACTGTTGTTTTGGCCGGTATACGCCCAAAATGTCGCGGCCGAAATGTCGCGGGCCAAAATGTCGCGGCCAAAATGTCGCCGAGCCAAAATGTCGCGGACTAAAATGTCGCGGGCAAAAATGTCGCCGGTCCAAAATGTCGCGGGCCAAAATGTCGCCGGTCCAAAATGTCGCTGAGCCAAAATGTCGCGGGCTAAAATGTCGCGGGCAAAAATGTCGCCGGCCCAAAATGTCGCCGAGCCAAAATGACGCGGGCTAAAATGTCGCCGGGCTAAAATATCGCCGGGCCAAAATGTCGCCGGTCCAAAATGTCGCCGGTCAAAAATGTCGCCGGTCCAAAATGTCGCAGGTCAAAAATGTCGCCAGTCCAAAATGTCGCCGGTCAAAAATGTCGCGGGCCAAAATGTCGCCAGTTCAAATGTCGTCAGACAAAAATGTAGAAGGTCCGATATTGATACAGTTAGTATCAAAAATTAAAATATATGAAAAGGCTTTTTTACACCGAATTAGCAAAAAATTGCTAATTGCTGTTGATGAACGTGTGCGTTAATGATAGTATGGACTAAAATTTCTGAAAATACTAAAAAAAATTTACCCTTTCGGCTTGTAACTGCTTCGAGCGCTTTCCAAGAAACAAATAGTTTTCAAACAAGCCTACGTTATTTATTTACAATAGCTTATTTCACCGTAACTCGCTATCTACCAACTTAAAAACGAATAGATTAGCAGCCCCAAACCAAATTTAATTTATATCGAAAGGAAAAATTTGTGTGTTAAAAAAAAATAAGGTGAAAGA